>PVLC010021714.1:0-27648 GCA_004027655.1 Graphiurus murinus
TCTTTCAGCAGATTTTCTACAATCTCCTTATTATCCCTATATAGACACTTTAAAGTGCTGCAACAATTCAAAGTTCAACATCCCTGTAATTTACTCAGTCTTATAATTGATATTTATAAGCTCAGCAAACCTGGAAGGGAAGAGAAATATTAGCCAGCCCCATTCACGTTCAGAGACCTTTAATTTGGATGTAAGTGTCGGGATCTTGTTTTCAGAGACAAACAAGCCCGCCCTCTTTTGTGCTCAGTTATGCGCCTCTCGGGACACAGTTTCTCCTTTTAAGCCAAAGATGATCTCCCTGAGTTCATTCACTCCTATAAGCTTGAGTTGAAAAGGCAAGTGAACAAACCAGTTTGCAAGCTGTGCGCTGGAGAGGGAGTCTCCTTGGGCTCTGCAAAATGAACAGGGCAGAATGAAAACTAAAACGCTTGACAGCTGGCTCTTGCCCTGTGTGGAGAGGAATGCGTCACCGGTAGTTACATACGCTCTATTCTCTCATGCACGTAATGAAGGTAAGACTTGCTCAAGATGAAGGCCAGCATTGCTGTGCAGAACTGAGATGCTGTGAAATGCAAAGATAGTCATTAAAATGTGTGCATGTATGCCTTTACCAGCTTGTACCTAACAAAGATGTATGATTACAATACACCAATTTAAAAAAAGATAGTCATTAATATTACTTATCTACAGGGTCTTCTAGGGGAAGCACCCAGGGCAGTGATGCTCTAAGTGTACTCCGGGTTTCAGCAGCAACAGCTTTCCCTGGAAACTTGTCAGCTCCTAATCCAAACTTGTAGAGTCGGCCTAGTACTCCCTATACTCCCTGTCTTACGAAGTCCTCCAGGAATTCCAGTGCATACCACAGTTGTAGAACAGTGACCTAATGTGATCTGTGACCTATCAGAGCAGTTTTAGATTATAATCAGAAAGGATCTAGAGCTTATGAAGGTCTCTAGGTTTGACTTTCTAGACAGCCCATAACAGTGCACATTAACCAACTAGTTTTCTGACTGTAAATAAAATGAGAACAAAGAAAATATTGCACGTTGGGAGTACACATGTGGTCCTTCCATAAAGACCCAGGAAAACTTCAAAGGCCAATTCATAGAATAATCCCAGATATTATCCCTACATACAAGTACCTCCAAACTTTCCCTCTCTTTATTTCTTACTCTGATGCTATGGATTTATGACTCCCCACTGTGACTGTCTATAGATGGAAACTATTATCTACCCACCTTCAAGGAACAGGAGACAGAGTTGAAGGCGAAAAAGAAAACCCAGTCGACTACTTTTTGTGAACACACATAGAATCAATTTCAGACACAGAGAAAAACAATCTTTAAGAATTTGCTACTTAATGGAGAGAAGGCAGTCATTAATTTTATAAACAACATGGGATATGTATTCATTAATCTATTTGTGAGGTACTCAGAATTTTCCAGGTGCAATGCTTATTACTGGCATTAAATGTATTGCCACTGCTAGCAGCAGACAGTGAAATAATACAAATAAATCCATGTGCACTGGGAAAAAAGCCTTGGGAAATCTGTGAGACACTACAATTAAGTTGAGATAGACAGCAGCTCTTCTGAACAAGAAGAATAAGGGAATCAAGGGCTTTCAATGAGACTTCATGAAGGATTATTCAAAGATCTAAGGGCAAAAAGAGAAGCCCTGCAGGGGAAATGGAAAGTACAGGTTGGAACCAAAGAGACTAGAGGGGAGAAAAGGACAGAAAAATAATGTCAGGGTGGATTCTCTAGGGTGGAGGAGACTCAGTGCAATAATGTCCTGTCCTAGCAGAAGGAGGAAAGCTTGGTAGCAGAATTGCCTCTTAATTAATACAGCCACCTCTCAACTTACTAACCAGCGCTACGCTTCGAGTTCATTTGTAAGTCAGCAAGTTCAACTCAGAAAACATTTTTCCCTTGGAAACATTATTCATGGTGGTTTGGCTTTCTGGATAACCCACAATAGGATATTTAACCCAGAATGAAATTGAATATAGAAGCTAATCCTTTAAAATATGATTTCAACAGTGTCTAACCAGCATTTTTAATATTTTGTCTTTGGAAAAACAAAGTTCAAGTTCAAAGGTGGGGTGCATCAGCTGATCCTGGGCCTGGGGCCAGCAGCTTAGCGGTGACCCTTCTGCCTCGATTGGTCTTTCCCCAGAGGACCTCAGGACTTGACACAAATAGCACATTCTCAGGAAGGTCATTCCTGACCCTTTTATCTAAAATGTCAACACCCCGTCTCCATAGCATTCCCTAATTCTCTTCCCTGCTTTATTTTTCTCCATAGCACACCATTTGACATATTATTTTCGTGTTTATTTGCGCATTGGTTTGCACCCCCTGAGAGAATATAAACTCAATAAAGGAGGATATTTCTGTTTATTTGCTCAGTAATGTGTCACCAATTTCTGGATACACTTTAGTCCTTCAATATGTAATTGTTGGAGGTGGGGGTGGTGTTGCACACCTGTACTTGGGAGGTTGAAACAGGAGGATCGCAGGTTCGAAGGCAGCAGCCTCAGCAACTTAGTGAGACCCTCAGAAACTTAACAAGACTGTTTACAAACAAAAAATAAATAAAATAAAATAGGGCTAGGGGTGTAGCTTCGAGATAGAATGTCCCTAGATTCAATCCCCAGCAACCCCCGAAAATGTAATTGCTGGGTTTAATTATTTACTTATCTATTTATTATAGATAAAGGACCAGGGGCTAAGGAAATTCTTCTGGATCCATGGGAATACACAAGAGAAACTAAATGTCTAAACCAATCTTTCCCCAAAGTTTCTGAATTGGAGAGAGAAATGTATGTGTATTGAGAAAGGGAGGTTGGGAGAAGGGCAGACATTACATGTGAACAAAGCTTGGCCTGGGAGCTAAGAAACCCTCAGTTCTTCTCTTGCCTCTGGTACTACTCTATGATCTTGGACAGGGAGATTATGTTCCTTGTATCCTGCAGGGCTGTTGGTGAAGATCAACTGGGTAATTCAGGTGAAAGTGCTTGCACACAATAGCGTGCATCCTAAAAGAAGGAACTAATGATGATGAAAGGAGGATGCACACAAGCAAGTAGATTAAATCGACAGTGATCCCTGGTGGGATGCAGGGGCTGTATTTTTCTAAATATACTTGTCTATGATGTGCAGCTCAATTTTCCACATATGAAAAATATGCACAAGAAGACCAGGAAAATGTGCACACCGAGAAATCGGCGCTCTCGATCAAAGGAGAAAGAAAGAGTTTAGGAAATTATTCAAGGAACTATGATGCAAATGTATTTGGAATTGGAAAAGTACATCCTAGTTCAACCACAACTTTCTCAAAGAAGACTTTCTGGAGGTAGCCACACCTTTCACCCCTCTCTCCATCAAGAAATTAATCTCTTCTTAATAGCTTCTATCACAATGGGTAATTATATGGATAAAACATATAATTTATCTGTTTACTACCTAGCTCTTCCCACCATCCCTATCCTATAAGTTCCACAACCACAGGGCCATTTTTGTCTTGCTCACTAATGAATACTTAGTATCTAGCACAATCACTGCCACGAAGCAAGCACTTAACAAATATTGGTTATATGCTCAGATTAATGAGTAGGTCAATGAAGGAATAAATTGAATGAGAAATGAGGACATGAACGTGCCCACATGTACTCACACATACAGGCTGCAAAGTCGGGGTTTTCATAGAACCAGATCCATCTGGCAATTCTTTCCATACATGAGCTAATCATAAAATATGATGGTATTGTATTTTGTTTTTGTAAAGAGGGCTTTCCTGGTAGAATAGTTAACTAATGCCTGATGAGAAGGGCAGAAATGGTCCATGAACCCCTGGTTTTGCTCTCACTTTTCATTCAAGCTTTGTCGTTGGCACAGGCACAAGCAAGTCTCGCTTGACTGGCTAAACCTGTCAGGCAAAGCCCTACTTAATTATAGGCAGAGAACCCCGGCACACCATCTGCAAGTCTGTCTTCAGACAAGTTTGCCTGACACGGCCCAAATATGTGCATCTTCTGTTTCACTCTGCCTGGTGGGTCTGCAGTGGGAGGGGAGAGGCCCCACCGGGAACTGAAAATGTTACTGTGAAAACCAGCTACAAAGCTCTCGTCCCAGCCAAGGCACGAGCCTGACCTGGATATGGAAGCCAGGCACCAATAAAGATAAGGCCCAAGGGAAGGACACAGAGCCTGCCCTCCAGAAGTGCCCTTTCCTCCTTTTCCACAATATGGCCTGTCAGGAAGGGATCCAGTTTGGAAGTCAAGCACGCAATTGATTTGGGGCTCATTTACTTCCTGTTTTGTTGTTGTTCTTCTTTACTCTGTAAATCTTACGGGTTTTTTCTTGTTGTTTTTGCTGCTGTTTACTCTGTAAACGTCAAGGCTAGAAATATGTCTATGTGCATGTACAACATTACAGTTATTATTGTTATTGGATTTTGGATCTTTCAGCTGTCTCCTAAGTCTTGTCGTTGAAATAATTTGTACGGGGCATCTTTCCCTAGCTCAACCTTGGCTGTCTACAGTAGATAACCTGGGAGCTTTAAAGATTCTGAAGACATTAGTCCTGCCCTTAAAGGTTCTGAAGACAATGGTCTGAGTTACAATCGGGGAACCTCCCCAAATGATTCTGATGGACAGCCAAGGTCAAGGACAATTGTGCTGACTGGAAACCCCAATGCCCCAAAACTGACACCAGACTTACAGCTCTCTTCTTCCCCAGGAAGCACCTTTCAAACAAAGTCTGCCCTTTTGTTCTGCAAAGAGTTTAAGAGGTAGTATTCTTGGAAATGACTCACTAGAGTTGACATTATGACGTAAGAGAGTCTTTTAACCATGTTTTGAAAGGAGAAAATACATGACAATGGGGGAGATTGAGGCAGAGCAGGGAGGCTGGAAGCAATAAATGCACACTGAATCTAGTTCCTAATTTCCCATCAGCTTTATCTTTCTCCTGGGGCTACCAGCAAACTCAGAACTCAACTTTGTCCTTGACTTGGCATAGCTGTGTCCTCAGCCAGAATCCCTTAGGATTTCCCTCTTTGTTTCTTTAAAACTCATTGATGACTATATATTTTTCTGACAGTAATAGACTTTGAGTTTATTTTATTTGTTCTTTAGCTATAAGACCTGTATAAATGTTGATGACCAAATGAGGAATAAATGGATGACCAGATATTTTTCAGTTTTGCTGAAGCCTTACCCTGCATTACTTCATAAAAAACAAAAAGATGCTGTTGATCACCAGTAACAAAGATTAACTTTGGAATAGCAGAGCTGCTGGCAATAATAATAAGCAAATGTAATCATGTTTGAACAATGTTCAAACAAATCATATCTGGTCAGGCATGGTGGCGCACACTTTTAATCCCAGTACTTGTAAGGCTGAGACAGGAGGATCTCAGGTTCAAAGTCAGCTTTGGCAACTTAGCAAGGCTCTCAGCAAGCTAGTGAGATCCTCTTTCCAAATTAGATGTGAAATAGGACTGGGGGTATAGCTTGAGGTAGAATGCCTCTGGGTTCAATCCCCTGTACCCCCCCAAAAAAAAGAAAAATCATATCTTTTCCCAACACCATTCTGAGCAGCTCACCTCTATTAATTCATTGAATACTCAAAACTAAACTAAATTATTCCCATTCTATAGATGAAGAAGTGGAGGTATTAAATAAGTCCCCCAAATTCTAATAACTAGAAAACTGAAAAGTAGAGTTGCCAGAGAAAATATAGGACATCCAGTTAAATTTGAATTTCAGATAAACAATATTTTTTAGTTTTAACTATGTCTCAATATCATATACAATTTCTTACTGGTGTCCCATGCAATATTTGGGACATAGTTATATTTTAAAAGTCTTCATTGTTCATCTGAGATTGAAAGTTAACTGAGTATCCTACACTTTCATTTAGAAAATTAAAGCTAACAGTAGTTAGGAATCATAGTTTGGAACCAAAGACAACCAGTCTAGTTCCAGAATATGTGCTGATACTATAATGAACTGTCATCTCTATCTTCAGGAGTGATGGCCAATTCTGAGGTTCTGGAGATGTGGGGACAAGAGTCATCCGGATGTCACTTACTGGAGCTGTGCTTATTGCCTAGTCTGTCTCTTCCTCTCTCCAAAGGGACCTCCTGGTCTATCTGCAGGCTCAGTCTTACTCCCAATTGCTAAACTAAGGCAATGGCTTTGGCCTTGCTGGTACCAACATTTTATGGTTCAGAATTTGACTTTGTGGCCAATTCAGCCACGATTTAGAGTCTGAGACGTGGACTTTCCTTTTCTCTCTCACCATCGGTACTCCGTGAGACTCAGCATCTTAATAGATGAACTTTTGGCCTGATTGCTCTTCTGAGTGGCTACTTAGGTAAAACCATGAGTGTGTCCACCCCCTCCTAGGCTGGCATCCAGCCTTGCTTTTTCTCATGGACTGGAGCCCTGCACCCAAATTTTAGCCCCCCAAATGTTACTACCTATAGATAATATTCACTGAAGCTGATCCATTTCTCCCTTAAATCTGGGCATAACATTTAATCTAAACTCCTCACTGCTGGTTGACCCTAACTTACTAAGACGCTCTTATTCTTGATCTTGAATTTTTGTCCACCATTAATTGCTTCTCAGACCTCTGGCCCCAAATAACTAGACTTAAACTGGAGAACAGAATCTCCGCTGTGTATGTCTGTCTCTGTTATTCCCGTGCTAGCCTGTAGTCAATGCCAGTGCATGGTTTGTACTGTACGTCTTAGTCCTTCTGTCTGCCCTGTCCAGCTGCAAGCAAGCAGCCAGTCAGCCCTGGCTGGATTCCCAAGACAGGACAACGTGAACAGTCTCCCGCCTGGCACCTCCTAACGCCACGCTTTATCCCCTCTCCAATGGCGTCTGAATTCACTATTCTGTAGACTTGGATCCCTGTTTGAAAGTTTAGAGTGCTCAGGGGGTAGTAGCAGAAGGAACTCACAAAAGCTTTGTTTATGTCTAAAGGATAGGAGCTGAATGGTACCCAGTAAACGCTGCAGCAAATATTAGAAGAGGAAAAACTCTCCAAATTCAAGAACTCCAAGAAACTAGGGTTTAATTTTTTTAACAACAAATCATGCCAGACAACGTAATTAGCATTTTGATGGTGTTATGACATGACTAGTTAACGTAGCAGTTGGTGGTAATATCCTGGATCTTTCTTTTAATGAATCATTTGATAGCATCTCATGAAATTTTTACTCACTGTTATCACTGTGCTGTTTGTTGCAATTTGCTCAATGCTTCTTAATAAACAGACAAACAAGTCTCCTGCCCAAGGGAGCTTATGATCAACAAGAAAAGTCAAGCAGAGAAGGGGTTCCCACAGGAAAGAAAGTAAAGCCTCCTAGTACCGACACAGCCTGCTCTAAATTACCAAGCGCATGGCCGCGCCATCGGTCATCGTCACAAACACTTATTAAATGCTAATCCGCACATGGTGATGTGCAAGGATCTAGCTCAAGGGAGTGAAGCAGACACAGCCCATGCCCCGCAGGAACTGACAATCCAGAGAGCTACAGTTATAAACCAGGGAGCAGAGGCCGGCCTTCACTTACAGTAGACACTGTTGCCTGAGAACTCACTGAATCCGTGCTGCTTTTTGCCTGTGAAATGCAGTGATGTGCATGGGGATACCCAAGTTGACCTCTTCCGCTTCTGAACGTAATTCGCCTAAAATAAATTAATTAGATTTAACTTTTGGTTGTTTGTCAAACCTGAAGCCCTTCTGTATGTAATTCGGCCTCCTTTTACCGGTCCTTCATTTGGGATTCTTGCTTAATTTTTAACATATGTTTGAGTGGGCTCTGCTCATCTTTCAAGGGCAGATTTCAAAAGAAACTCTATAGTAAAGTATCCCCTTTCAGATAGTGCATTAAATCTTAATGTAATTTAGTGGTGCTTTTGTGTATATTTGTGCATAAATGTGTGTGTGAGCAACCGGTACCCTTAATTTCATGTGATATTTAATATGCATATGTAAAATAATCAGATTTATTGGGCCCTCCCAAAGCCGTATGTACTACACTAATGTGCTCATCTTCTCATTTAATCTCACAAAACTGTATGGGAAAAGGAAGATTATTGTCTGCATTTTACAGATGAGGAAACAAAGACACAGAAAGTGGTCACATAGTAAGTCATAAAGGTGGAATTTGAACCAATACTCCGACTCATCCTAGGCTCATAACCACCCGTTCTATATTGCTCTGAGTGATTTTTTTATTTTTTTTTATTTTTAAAGCTTTAATTTGTAAAGATCCACCAAGGTGATTCTGACCTTCTGCCAGTCGAAGGGGCAGTGATGCAAAGACCACTGCCCCCATTCTCCCTCAGAAAGATCCTGGCAGCCTCTCCAAGAGACACCAGTTCAGTTGCCTCTGTGGACCCTGAGGATGTGCTCGCCGCAGCTATCCCACTCGTGTGTGTGTCTGCTGTCCACAGAAAAAGGCCGCTGCAGCTGCTCAGACTGTTCTCCCATGGGATCTGCCCTGGCAGCCACCCCCTCGGCCCCTGCTGATAATGGTGACTTTCACCTTGAGGACACTGTTCCTCCCCTCCCTCTCAGCGAACAGCAATGCATTTTCAAAGAATTCTCAAACACAACACAATTTACTTTTCTGCGGTAGTGAAGATTTATGAGGCTACGATGCCTACACTGGCAAGCAATTACAGTCCACTAGAAAATGCCTTTGCAGAAGGCTGAAATCTGATAAGGAGGCAGGGTGAGATCCTCAGAGGGAGCAGACCTCCCTTTCCGCTTCCCCAGTGTTCAAACCATCCCCATTTGGGAACACAGTATTTTTTAACTTGCAAATGTCAACTTTTGTGCTGCAATAGATGATATGCTTAAATATTTTTCCAGGAGCATTGCACTAGATCTTACACATGCTAGGTTGAACAAGGCAGGTCCACTGTCATCCACCTATCTCACCCATCCTAGTAGCCTTCCAATACTGCCAAGCCCACCGCCAGCTGCAAGGAAAGGAGTTAGAAGGAAATAAGTCACCATATTTTCACTATTTGACACCAAAACCCTTGCCACAAGGTGATTAGATCTAGATTGTCACCTGACCCAAAACATCCATTATAGGGTAACTAGTGATCCATAAAACAGCTGCTCCTGAGAATTCCACCCGGCAGGGCGCTTTGTACTGGATAACTATTTATAAGCCCTAACTGATTCCTCTCTCCATCTCAGAGAATTTAAATGTGAGAAACAGTAGGAAACAGAAGTATAAATGTAAATAGAGCCTGGAGGTAAAAGTCAGGAAGAGAGAGCAGAGCTGAATCTATTAGTTGGTAAAAGCAAGAGAGTAAAAGCTGTCCCCATAATGGCGGATCTCAGGAGTTAAAGCCTTAGATAGTATTAGAGACCAGAGAACTGGAGATACAGTGTAAGCATTCACAGCCCTCCTGTTGGGGCTGGATTCAGGGACAAAGGACCCATGCAGGCTTGCAATCCTTCATACTATTTGAACTGGTAGCCCTGCATTTGCATGTTGTGCTACACCTGGGAGATTATGCAGCTAGTCCTGCTTCCTGCTGTCTTTTAATGTCTGGGCTTTTGGTTGCTGAAATCATTTTGTCTTCTGGGTCCAAGCTTTGTGGGTTCTAAACCTTCTATAACTGTGAGAGCCCCCTTAAAAAAATACAGCGTGATGGCACAGGTCTATAATCAGTTATTGGAAGTCGAGACAGGAGGATCTCAGGTTCCAGGCCAGTCTCAGCAACCTGGTGAGGCGCTCAGCAACTTAGCGAGACCTTACTTCAAAATTAAAAAAAAAAGCCGGGCGTGGTGGTGCACGCTTGTAATCCCAGAATTCGGGAGGCTGAGACCAGAGGATCCGGGTTCGTGGCCAGCCTCAGCTACCTAGTGAGGCACTCCACAACTTAGTGAGACTCAGTTTCAAAATAAAGAATAAAAAATAGGGCTGGGGGTATAGCTCGAAGGTGGAGTGCCTCTGAGTTCAATCCCCAGTACCGCAAAAAAATAAAAATAAAAAAATAAAAATAAAAATAAAAAATAAAGAGGACTGAGAATATAGCTCAAAGGTAGAGTGTCCCTGGATTCAAACCCCCGTACCAGGAAAAATAAAAAATAAAAAAGATACAAAATGATGAACATAAAAGAAGTTTTCAAGTGAATATTTATCTATATTGAAGTAATAAACTACAACACCATAATCACTGGGAAATACAGATACATAACTGGCTGATGCACCACTGTGATCTGTTTCTTATATTTTGGCTATATTCCCTTTGGCTGCCTTCTTATATAGCACCAATTCTGTAGTAGAGTTTTTTCAGTCTTTCCTCCATCATGGGTGATCATTTTCTTTTTTAAACTGACAAACTAGAAAGTTTAATTCAGTTCAAAATTCCAAAACTTCATCACATCTTCCTACTCTTAGATCTTGAGGTAGATGTGTAGTAGATTGGAGGAATGGACTGGAAGAAGATAGCAAGTCTGTTTCGATTTCAATTAGATCATGGCTCCATGAACCAATGTGTGTAAAAGTTCTGACCATAGTAGGAATTCAATAAATGCTTATACATTTTTGGCTCATCTGATTCAATGGTATACAAAATATATAGAAGACTAACATTTTAATTGTCTACCAACATTTGTTTCTTGAAAAAAATGATGTGACTCAATTTTCACCTGTGTTAGACTGAGTGGGGAGTTCAAAAATACTCATTGTCTCATTTCATTTTTTTCTCTACATTGTCTCAAAACATAATTCGTATTTCTAAAAAGTGCATGATAGCTTTAAATTAAGTTAATTGCCAGAATCAGTCAACATATTTCACCATCTCTTCAACTGTATTATGGCACACTGGCTTTAAAGCAGTTAAAAGTTCTAGAAAATAATCTATTAGCAGTTGAAAATATGAATCAATGGTATTACTCCAATATCATTCCAGGAGCAATTGGAATGGTTGAATTAATAACATCCTATTATTTTATTATCATGTGAGAATTTATAGCTTTGCTGACAACACATCAGGACTAATTCTCTCCTTTATTGGGCTTTATTAGACAATGTATGGCAGGGCCTTCTCCAATGTCCCTGAGGACCCCACTGTGACCCAGGCAAGGTCACTGTCTTAACCCTTACCCAGTAGCTCATCATTCTTTTGTCTTTCCAGGTTCACACAAAGTTCATGTGTAAAAATACCTGCCTAAACCAGAGGTCAGCCAATCAACCAGGTGACATTTGAACATGTAAAATTCAACTTGGATTTGATAAGAAATGTATTATGGGGTTTTGGACTAGCTTTACAGGGTGCTCCATCTTTAGATGTATTCTTTTGAACACCGAACAAAGCTGATTTTGTCTGCTGATCTATCAGTCAAAGGCATGTAGAGAGAAGGCTTCAGTGGATTATAAATTAAAAAAAGAATCCCATTCAATGCTTCTCACTACACAATAGAGTTTGAGAAGGTTTTGAATCTCCATAGATTGAAAAACTCATTCCAGTTACTTTATATTGTGAGGTAAAGTTTAAGTTTGGATCTACTTGTGGTTTCAGCAGGTGATAATAGAAGCTGATCATCCCAGTCACCCATTCATTTAAATTATATGTACTGAGCACCCCATTTATACTGAGCCTGGTTCTAGGCTGCAGGTATCTGGCATGGAGTGGGGCATTCTTCTCCTAGAAATTATAGTCCGGTCCACCTTCCTCATCCACTGATACAATATACAGGGCATTGACCCTTCCTTAGCAAAAAATAATGAAAGTCCTGAGATGGTCGTTTCCAGTTCCTCCTGGACCTAAGTATAGAGAGAGTACTTTTAAGTTTATAAGCCACTTACATTCAAAGGTTTTTCCCTTGTAGGATATAGCAGTGCCCACAACAATCCATTATAATACTTCAAGTATTTAATAAAGCTTTCTCATGGAAGAGAATGAAATTGTGTGCACCTCACTTGGCTGTAATAACATCTCAGACCTCCCAACAAGGAGATGCAGAAATTATTATTGTGTTCAGCTCTGTCAACACTGATCCTTTCTTCTACTCTTTATATTCTTAGTTGATAGCTGTCAGGAAAATATTCTTTTGTATTCCCAAGAAATCAGCACTTACGGAACAGCATGATGAAATTACAAGAGACCTGACTTTCAAGTCTCTTTCATTCCAAGACTTTCAACTTGCATAGGAGAAAACGGCCTTTGTTTATGTGATTTCTACTCCTAAGACGCTGAAGTTTTTCAATGACAGAAACCATAGCTCAGGGTTCATCTCTGTGTCTCTGCCCACAGGAGGGAATGACAGTGACGCAGGAAGAGCCCCTGCAGGGCCTGTGAAACTGACG
Organism: Graphiurus murinus; assembly: GCA_004027655.1. Taxonomy (NCBI): domain Eukaryota; kingdom Metazoa; phylum Chordata; class Mammalia; order Rodentia; family Gliridae; genus Graphiurus; species Graphiurus murinus. The sequence goes on from PVLC010021714.1 coordinate 12,361, forward strand.
TGACCTGCTCGAGTTTTTGCGGTGAATGAACAGCAGATCCAGGAGTCAGAGGGTTCTCCCAACTCACTGTCATGCGTTCTTTCTACAGTACCACATGAAGGAGTATGTGGGAAGAGGAAGACTCATAAATTGAAAAGGGAAACCTTTGAAAAGACTTCGTTAGGCCAAATTACTGAAAATTAATGGAGGTTTTTGCCCCCAAGCCTATGCCACCCACACAATCCCATGACTAATCTTCAACTGCTTAAAATGAACAGCTCTGGCTCTGGTGGAAGAAGGGGAAAGGACTCTAAGATATTCTGAACACATTTTATGTGCCAGAAAGCTATCACATACTAGCTCATCTAACGTCATGTTTTGTGGAATTATACCTTGTGATTTGGTTTCCTTTCATCTTTCCTGATGAAACTCTTTAAATAGTTGTAGCTGGGGGAAAGAAAAGGGTCTGGGCAACCCAAGGTCACCTGGCAGCCAATAGAAGTGATAGGAGCCTAATAATCTTCTAGAAGATTCAATAAAAGATGATGGAGATGGAAGATGGAGATGAGAAGCTGTCAGTGTGTCAAGCACAGCCAGGAAAGCCGTGAGCTACAGCCCCTGGAGCTTCACCTGGTTTCCAGGCCTTCATCAAATAATAGAAAGTCTGCAAGCGATTGATCGCGGTGTCCATTCATATATCTTTGTGATTCTCTTGGGCTCGTTTTCCCTTCTTGTTTATCAGGATATCATTCCAAACTGGCTGCCTTTGATCCAGGTGCCTCGATGTTTTCAAGACAGAAAGAAAATGAGAAGGGAAAGTCCCAGTCATTTTGTGCCTCTTCTCAGAATACACAAATTATCCAGCCCCCATTCGCTTCTTCTTATATCTCATTGGTCATAGCAAGGTCACGTGATCACCCCTGGCTCCGTGAGAAACAGAAAAGATAAACAGAGTGGAAGCTGGGGAGTAAGAAGGACATTGGGAAAAGCTGTTGGGCCATCCAACTACCGCAGGCTCCTAGAAGTGAGTTGAGGCTGGAGAGAGTTAAGAAGATTGTAAGCTGCTGAAAAGGAACTTTTGTAATTTCCTCGTATCTATTTTCTCAGAACAAAGGTAGAGTTTAATAAACGATGTATCAGTGATTGGATGAATGAATAGAGCCAGGAACGAGGGATAGTGCAAGGCAGACACTCGAGAGGAGCTGTGTTGGCAACAGACATGGGATAAGGCTGCAGTTTGGCAGTGCTAATGGGAGGTGCTCAGAGTTGATAGAATGAAAAGCTCCTCCATCAAACCCCAAATGACGCGGTTGTGCTATGACACCACTTTTCTGTGCTATCAGAAACCATCCCTCGCCTACACCAAAAGCAACAAAAAAGAAGACAAATGTTAGCAGCTGAGAACACATGTTCTGTCCTTGGATCCCCTCCTCAGTGAAATTTGAATTGTTCTCATTAGATTAATTGCAGAACCAGTTAACAATTTCTAAAAAGCCCGAGGAAACTTTTTGCACCTCATGGTACCTCTTCTTCCCTCTCCCAGCCCACACACACCAAGTGATTATATGAGCATACATTTTTTTCTTTTAATTCTTGGTTATTTTTTCCCCTGACTATATGAAAATGTGCTTAATTGGGCCTTTGTCATTCAGGGAGGGTGAACAGATGGAGGAAGGAAAATTATTAACTAAATTTTCCCACCTCATTGATTGAGGCATCACAAAGATTAGAAAATTTGAGATTCCTTATCATGCTTTAGAATGTGATCAAGTAAGCCACCAAGCCATTTTGGGAATTCTCAAAACAAAGCTATTTAATTACTATTGTAATCAGCATGACACACACCTTCACTGTGGGTAACAAAGGAGGCGCATCTGTTGCTCCTCCCACCACCACATTACTAGTTCAACACTCTTCCCTTGCTTATACCTCTCTCTGAGTCCTATTCAGTACTCGAATAACCATGAACCCAAGATTCCTTCTTCAGTCCAAAGGGCTCAATCCTGTCTCTAAATGCCTCCTGGAAAGATGACTGGGATATCTCTTAAACTTACAAGTAAGGGATTCTCAGCATCTGCTAAGTCAACTCAGTATAAGAAATTCATTTTAGTTGTGCTTTGTACCTTGATGTTTTCTGCTATATATGATTCAATTCCCCCAAATATGCAGATTATAACCTATTACAATTACTTTACCATCTGATCCATTGTCCTTGGGGGAAGAAGAGCTCACAGTTTAGTCACATGGCATTGCTAGTCACACCTAACACAATGCCTCCTTACCAAGCTGCCATGACATCTAGCTCTTTCTAGAATGTTCACCAATTATAGTGTTGCCCTCTTTGGACTGCGTATAAGAAGCTCTTTGAGCACATTATCTTTCAAATGTGAATTCCATGCAGTGTGTAGGAAGTGGGGTGAGGTTCTTGGGCATGGCAATGAGAGCTTTGCCTTAGTCACCCACTGGGCAAAATACCAGCAGCTTTCTCATGCTGGACTCTGGAGTTAGTTCTAAATTCACATTCCAGAACTCATCCTTTCATAGTGACTTCCCTCCCACCAGGGGTATCCATAGGTGCCTTTTCCTGATGGCTATAAAGCCAGAATAATATTGAATCACCTGTGAATCCTGATGTTCCCAGTATATGCATAATGAAAAGGAGATTGTTCAAAATCACAAAATGTCAATCTACCCCTTTAGAGAGTCTCCTTAGACAGAAAGAGAGGCATTCACATTTTATGCTAGTTTAGAATAATAAAAATAATGTCTCATCAAACCACGCTCTCTAATACACTTTGCTACAGAGAAGGACCAGGCCTCGAGTCTGGGTCCATTCAATAAGCCAGGTCACTTTGGCCAAGTTGCTTCATCTGTCCACGGGGCTGTTTCTGTGTATCTCAGAGAGAAGTCAACAGATCTTTCCTGCTCCACTTCAAGTATATTATGAGACTGATGAGCAGTCATGGATAATTTTAAAAGCCTTTTCCAGCTTTTAAAATCATCCTGTTACAAATACAACATGATCATCAATATAATCTTAAAGCTCCCTAAGGAAAAACTTCCACTGAAAAATTGAAATGGGCATGGAGGAGGCCATGTTTCTAAGATCATATTTTGCTTAAAGTCAGAAACCACCTTCCTAGCAGTGAGCGGTCTAAGGATTTCATCATTATAACTTTTTTTTCCGGAATCAAAACTGCCCTCCCTACTCACCCTTGAAGCTACTTCAATAAAAGCTCTTCCTAGTGGGCACTCAGAGGAAGTCATTTGTTTGATGTATATATTTAATTTCTTGTACATTTTTGCACCCCATCTGCAAATCCCACTTTCTATATTTATATTTATATTTATCTTGAGACCCTCTAAGGGCCTGCTGATGCCAACTCTTTCTTTTCAAGGAAAAAGAACTCGTGGACCCAAAGGAAGTCATGCAAAAACAGGGATAAAGAGGGAATAAAAATCAAGGTCAAGGTCAAGGGTTAGTATCTTCTTATTGCCATATAAACCTGAACTTTATAGTCAAGGCAAAATATTGGGCTGATTTTCTTTCCTAGTCAATGACTTCATTGCTGGTTTAGATATATAACATCTTTGCTCTGAAAAAATGAACATGTTAGAACAAATTTTCTCTAAATCATTTTTCAAGATTTCCTGTTACTTCATCTAAAGCTGCTTTCGATTAATAATATCTCAGTACAAAGCATCAAGACACACAGACACTGCAATTAGGGGGATTTCAATTACCTATGTGAGGAGGCAGGTAATTGACAATCTAATTAGTCTCATTTCAATTACCATTTTTCTCTTCATTAGAGCAGTTAGTTGGAGAATGGAAAAAGTTTGTAAAATATTTCAACACCATGTATTTTCCAAGCTAGATTTACTAGAGATTCAGGCTGGACTTTTTTTTAAGACCAAGGGAGCGTAAGCAATAGGAAGGCAAGGACCAAGACAGCTGCTGTGTGCAAAAACCAGACAAGCATATTGGAAGCTCATCCAGCAAAAATATGATACAAAAGCCTATGGTAGCCGGGCGTGGTGGCGCACGCTTGTAATCCCAGCATTTGGGAGGCTGAGACCGGAGGATCCGGGTTCGCGGCCAGCCTCAGCTAACTAGTGAGGCACTCCGCAACTTAGTGAGACCCGGTTTCAAAATAAAGAATAAAAAATAGGGCGGGGGGTGTAGCTCGGGGGTAGAATGCCCCTGAGTTCAATCCCCAGTACCGCAAAAAAAAAAAAAAAAAAGCCTATGGTAATCTGAGCATGGTTGCGCACACCTGTAATCCCAGTACTTGGGAGGCAGAGACAGGAGAATTGCAGATCTGAGGACAGCCTCAGTAACTTAGCAATGTCCTCAGCATCTTAGTGTAACCCTGTTTCAAAATAAAAAATAAAATGGGACTGGGGATGTAGTTAAGAGGGGAATCCCCCTGGGTTCAATCCCTAGTACACTTATACACACACACACACACACATACACACACACACAAAAAAAAAAAAAAAAGAAAAGAAAAGAAAACAAAGAAAAGCCTGGAATATAAGCTAGCAGGTGATTCAGAGTTCAGAGAGGAATCACTCATTGTCCAAAGGAAAGTTTACTTGAAATGTGGATCACTGAATAAATAATTGCTTGTGTTTATTGAGTGCTTGCTATGGATTAAGCACCATGTAAGCATTTAACACATAGAATTCTCTCGTCTTTATACTCATATTAACTCCCTGAGGTCAATGGTATTACCTTCCCCATTTTACAGATGAAGAAACTAAATGGCAGAGCTCTGATTCCATTTACCTTGTCCAAATATTCTCACCTAGGTCCATGATTGAAGTTCCATGCTTATTTATTTATTTATTTATTTATTTATTTATTTATTTATTTATTTATTTTGCAGTATTGGGGATTGAACTCAGGGGCATTCTATCTCTGAGCTATACCCCCCCCCCCCAGCCCTATTTTTTATTCTTTATTTTGAAACAAGGTCTCACTAAGTTGCGGAATGCCTCACTAGGTAGCTGAGGCTGGCCGCAAACCCGGATCCTCTGGTCTCAGCCTCCCGAATGCTGGGATTACAAGCGTGCGCCACCACGCCCAGCTCCATGCTTATTTTTTGACTTGTGGAGGAGAACATGGCTTTGGACTTCAACAGACCTAGGGGTAAATCCCAACTTCCTCATCTACCAATATACTGTTCCAACCCAGGCAAGGATTTGAATGCAATCTCCTCATCTACACAACAATAAGACTCTTGTCTTGTAGTTGTGAGAATTAAGGAAGCTAATGTTTGTAAGGCTCTAACTAAGGACCATGAAAGTCCTCTCAGAAATGGTAACTTTCCCCTCAACCTCCTGAATAAAAAAGCAGTTACCTTTTACTTGCTATTGAATTTATGTTATATATATTGAATATATTGAATATATATATATATTTGTGTGCATGCATATAAATATCCATGTTTGCATATAGAAAATTATAAGTATTGCCGGGCGTAGTGGCACACGCTTGTAATCCCAGCATTCGGGAGGCTGAGACCGGAGGATCCGGGTTCGAGGCCAGCCTCAGCTACTTAGTGAGGCACTCCGCAACTTAGTGAGACCCAGTTTCAAAATAAAGAATAAAAAAAAATAGGGCTGGGGGTGTAGCTGGAGGTAGAATGCCCTTGAGTTCAATCCCCAGTACTGAAAAAAAAAAAGAAAGAAAATTATAAGTATCTGAAGAACAACAACAACAAAAGAACTTCAAGGCCAATATTCATGTGGAGGCTTTTAGAGTATATTCCAAGATCAAGTCAAGCCTGAACGAATGAATGAATGAATGAATGACTTAAGCTCAAACTCTCGGGGCCCTGAACTCCTCTGCTGGGCGTTCCTTGTTCCCAGGCATCCAGTACCCTGTGTCCCTTCTCCTACCTGGCCTGGTAGTCAATCTCACCCTCGCTTCTCAGCTCCTGCCCCCTTCCCATGGAAGATTTCCTCAGTCTTCTGCAACAACTTATACCCCAGAGAAAAAGTGTCACAGAGGCAATAATTTTTTCCTCAGTGGATATGGCTATCAGGAACATATTATATTAGTTACTTCTGGGAAATATGAATGGCTTAATCCAAAGGTCATCAGGGCCCCTGTCTGTAGATTTTAAGAAGATCGTCTAAAAAGTAGGCAATTGGGACTGGGATAGAGCTCCGAGGTAGATCACTTGCTTATCATGTGTGAAGTGCCGGCTTTGATTCCTAGTACCACAAAAAAAAAAAAAATAAGCCCTGAAGCTTCTGGCCAGTGCTGGACAGTAGAAATATAATGCAAACCATAAATGCAAGCCATGTATTTAAATTCAAACACAATTTAAAGCTACATTAAAAAATAGTAGGAAAAAAAGGTAAAACTAATTTTAAATATTAATCATTTAACACAGCATATCTAAAATATCATCATTTCAAGGTGCAATGAATATAATAAGCTTTAATACTGAGTTGTTTTACTTTTTTTTTTTTTTGCATCAAGTCTTTGAAATTCAGTATGCGCTTTCCGCATCAGTGGATCTCAGAACAGACTAGCCCCATTTCAATGTGTGATGGCTACACATTGGACAATGCAGATTTCGATTTCTCATGCATCTGACTCCCTTGCCAGTCAGAGCGGCCAGAAGACTCCTTACTCACCCCAAAGACAGGGTGAGCCCCTCCGACACCAGATGGAGTTCTAGCTTGAAGGCTTGGAAACAAGAACAAACGTCTGTGCCAAGCTCTGTTACCTTTATAATGCGTTGGCATTCTCTATTTCTTTTAATCCTCACAATAAGTCCATATTTTATAATTCCTTTTTTACGATGTAAGGTTCTACCAATTATTTGATAGGCTCTAATACTATGTTCTAACTGCATGATTTTTGACAAGTTACTTAACCTCTATGAGACTTCATTTTCATGCTGGTATAATAAAAAATAATAATAATCCCTGGCATGGAAGATGGTTATGAAGATTAGAGAGAATGCATATAAAATACTACAGAATAAATGCTCCAAAAGGGTAGTAAATATTGAAACCGTGCAGACTCCAAGTCACATATTCTTTGCACTAGATCATTTGATCTGCATGAGCAGGTAAGTCTGGAAGATTTCACCAAAAAGGCAGAAGAATTCTAGCATCTGGCAGAATGATTCTATATTCAGATGATACTGCCTTTGATGCTATAACCATTGTTTTTTATCAGTCCTGAGTTCTCAACCTTTCTGCATAGCTCCTGTCCAAACTTTGTTGATTCTTGGCTTGGACTATGAAATGTCAGTCTCTTTTTGGAGGGAAGATGGGGGCTTTCATTTTGGTGTAAAACTTCATGAATAGCCGGGCGTGGTGGCGCACACTTGTAATCCCAGCATTTAGGAGGCTGAGACCGGAGGATCCAGGTGCACGGCCAGCCTCAGCTACCTAGTGAGGCACTCTACAACTTAGTGAGACCCTGTTTCAAAATAAAGAATAAAAAATAGGACTGGAGGTATAGTTCAGAGGTAGTATGCCCCTGAGTTCAATCCCCAGTACAGAAAACAAAACAAAACAAAACAAAAAACTTCATGAATCTAGATTATTCAACTTGGTGAGTATTCAGTTCTCTTCCTTCTCCTGGGTCACTACATGCTTGGACTCTGACCAAACCTAGAGACCTGAATTTCTTGAGACTGTATTCGCCCGTGAATCAGACCTTCTCAGCTACTTTCAGAAATGAGAGCTCTCAAGAACAAAGGGAAACTCAGAACAAGGAGTCACCAGAGTAACAATGAATGGGTGGCAAACAGGTTTATAACTTGAAATGCTGGCACCATTCATATTACCCCATGCAAGCACCTGCTTATTTTACTACATATGAATCTTGTTCTGATTGTAATAAAAATTCTGGCCCCAGGCTTGACAGCTTTGGATTTCACCAGAAATAAAAAAATTTTACCCTGTGTATTTATTTGGTGTGCATAGTTCACACACTTCCATTCTTGAATTTTTAAGTCTTTTTATTATTCCCACATTCTGAGAAAGTGGCCGAAACTAAGTAGATTCTGAACCTTTTCAGTTGGAATTTCAAAATATTATTCTGTTTATCATAAAAAACATCATGGATGGCAGTGGTGTGTAAGTTTCAAGGGGTAGCTGGCATGGAAATAGACTATTTTCTTTTGTACTCAGGATTGAACCCAGAGGCATTCTACTTCTCAACTAGACCCCCAGCCTTATTTTATTTTTTTATTTTAAGAGAGAGTCTCACTAAGTTGCTGAGACTGGCCTTGTACTTGCGATCCTCCTGTCTCTGCTTCCCAAGTACTGGGATTATAGGCATGTGCCACCATGCCTGGCTAGAATTTCAATCCTGGGGGAACTATTAAAAGAGTTGGAGCCAGATAAAGTCAAGGTGCAAAGAGGGCAAGGCTAGGGTTACGGGACCCATGCCACATGCTGAAAGCCAGAGATCCAGGTACTCAAGATTAAGGTTAAGTACTATGGACTCATTAGCTTCTCCGATGAACTTCAGTTTGTCACTTGCTCATGCTGCAGTTCTTTTTAGATGCTCCCATTTTTTTTTTCAGTTAACTTTCCCTATAAAGAGCATAATCAATACTGACTGGTTCTTCTCTGCATGGTAGGTAGCACATATCAGACATTGTTCACCCAGCCTGGCACCCCAGGGGAGCTGCTGCTTTTATTAATTTCAATTTAAGTTTCTATAATGTACTTTTGTGATTCTGGATAATAACTTCAGGGTTCGGGTAACTGGATGGCTCTGATGACCTTCTCCACCAAGCTGGAAGAATACACCTGCTTGCAGTCGGCATGCAGAACCTGGAAGCTGGAGGCCTTCAAGCTGTGATCTAACTACAGAAGGCTTCCTGAACTCTCAAAGGATCTGCGTGGATCTTCACCTACTGACCATGCCTCAAGCTAAGACTGGCTACTGCCACACCACTGCAGTGACTTGCTCAAGCCCAGTCCCAGAACTCTTACCTCTGGCCATGAAACTTCCAATGTGCTGTTTAGAATATGCTATATGTATTTTTAAAGTGTGATTGAGCTAGAGACTTTGGTCCTTTTTGCTTCACTTCAGAAAGGGAGGAACAAAAAAGAACAAACTAATCCATCCCCACCACCACCAACAAAAAAAAAACAACGATGTTCAGTTAACCTTGTTTCTTCAAATGCCCGCGGCTTCTTTGGTTCACCAACTGTCATAAATTTGCTCCCTGGAAGCACAAAAGCTTTCTTTGAGGTTCAGAGGTTGAGTTTTATCTGCCTCCAGGGATATAGTGTTGCTCTCCTCTGCATCGGAGGGCCCTGGAATACTGTGGGCCTCTTTTGAGACAGGCTTGGTTTTCTAATGAATGAGTTGCGAGATGAGTTCTGAGGGTCCCAAGAAGACAGATGAAACTGCCTTGTCTTCCCCAACGTCCACTCTATCTGTCTGTTGCACATCAAAGCAAACCCAACACCTACGCAAATCAATCCATCCCTACAGCTGCTGTAAAACATTAACTCCACGAACTAAGGGGAAGAACAGGGCTGTGGGGTGACTCACACTTCTCTGTTTCCCTTTTAGGTAAAGAAAAACAGGGCTCAGTTTGCATTCTGCTAAAATTATTTTCAGGTGGTGGTTTTTTTTTATTATTTGTTATAGCCAGACAATTGGCTAAGACCAACTTTTGGTTCAATTAAGGATCCAACACTTAAGGTTTCAACATTTCTTTTCTTCTTCTTCTTCTTCTTCTTCTTCTTCTTCTTCTTCTTCTTCTTCTTCTTCTCTCTCTCTCTCTCTCTCTCTCTCTCTCTCTCTCTCTTTTTTTTTTTTTCTTTTGATACTACCAGGGGCATTCAGCCTCTGAGTTAAACCTCCAGCCCTGTTTTTATTTTGAAACAAGTTCTCACTAAGTTGCTGAGCTGACTATGAACCTGTGATCCTTCTGTCTCAGCCTCCCAAATATGAGGATTACAAGCATGTACCACCACACCTGGCTTCAGCATTACAAAAGCATGCTGGTAATGGACTGTGCTTAGAAATAATTAAGTTAAAATATGCAGTCTCCTAGGTAGAATACTGTGTCATCATTTGTCTTACTGCTAGAAGGGTTCATGTGCTACAGTATTATTTTGTCTAAATTCATTTCTATGAAGTCTATAAAATTATAAAACTAATGACAGAGAAAATCATACTGAAAATATAAACAGAAGAAGCCCGTTGGTGCTTCTTGAAGTTCAAGTTCTCTTTGAAAAGATTCCTGTTACTAAAATTATAGAAACTAGAAACAATTACAGGCGAGCAATCAAAAAAGGACAAGGGCCACTCATCTTTCTCGGTAGAAACTGGAAGATATTTGGAAATTGAAATATTGGGATGCCTTAACCTTGGCTACAATCTTCTAGCCTGAACTGTCATTAATGGACTAGATTAATTTAACCCCACACTAATCTGTGTTTAGCATTTCCCAATCAAATGTATTCCAGGCATAGCCATAGCTGTCAACTGTGAAATAGATGAGGTTGGTCTGCTTTGATAGCTAAAATAACATAAACCAAGCACATGCAATCAATACAGTTATTTTGGCAATTTTATCAATCATGTGACTCATCAATTGCCAATTATCATGGCCAAATGAAGATGAAAATCCCCATAGAACTCTTGCTTCAAACTATCATACAGAAAGAGTTCGCATTATCAGTACCTGCTACTGTGAAATGTGAGACATATAGCACCATTTTCTTTTCTAGGAATACAGAGAGAAAGCCCTCTCATCAAGGATCTAGAATTTTTCAGGGCTTGCTAGAGTTCTATTTTCCTCTTCATTAGATGGAAAAATGTCTATCAGTAGGACAGACATGATTAAATACCTTATTCTTTTCCTTATTTCTGAGCAACAAGCATTTATATGGTTAATTATTTTTCTGGTTTCCATGTTTCAAGTCTCTTACCTAAAAGTCCCTTTGTAATCTTGGTTTCTGGCCTGCTCTTGGGCTAGACTTTAGGTGTGAGGGGACCCAGAATCACTTGCCACTCATCTTCTCTTGCACCGAGAAACTGACATGAGCCCAGAGGGAAGTCCCTGCTTTGTTGGGTAATTGGATGGATTTTCAACCTGGACTGATTTTCACCAGAGAATTCCAACTAATTTCAAAAATAAGAATAAGGAAAAAAAAAAAGTAAGAATGATGGATGATGGTGTTTGACTAATTGGGTGATTATAGGATTATCTGGGATGAATAACTTTCCTCAAGTGAAAAGAAATCCTCATACCCAGTGAGAATAGAAAGCAAAACTTCAAGGTACTTCAAGCCACCATAGTTTATTATATTTAAATATTTTAGAATAACATGGGTACTCTTCCTCCGTACAAAGATTGACTCTATAAACTAAGGCTCTACTTTGGAAGGCCTTTTAATCAAGGATAAAAACTATTCTTAGAAGACTGTTTGACTCTGTCTCATTTAAAACAATGTAAAAATATTCAGGTGACTATGGTGATAATCTCTATGATTATATTATGCACAATCAATTGTGTGAACTACAAGAATATCAATGAAAAGAATAGCAAGTAAAGTCCCATAAACACCCAGAAGCTTGTGATGATGAGGAATTCACAAGCTCCCTTTTTTTATGAATATCTACAATTCTACCTTTTTATATCTGTGCCTAATACAAGCAGTTATAAACATTTGGGAATCAAACTAGAACCTTACCTCTCAAATCAGCACCTTATATTAAGGGATCTGATTGCTTCTGCAGGTAAGGAAACTGTTTTCCTTGATATCACTCAATCCCCAAATATATTCAACTTAGAAACCCTTTGTTAATTTTTGTTGCATTTTGAAAGACATACCAAATAATTCTATTTTCATATATGAAGTTATCAATAACTTTTTTTTTTGGAACTAGGGATTGAATCTAGGGCCATTCTACCTCTGAGCTCCATTCCCAGCCCAATTTTTTACTCTTTATTTTGAAACAGGGGTCTCACTAAGTTGCAGAGAGCCTCACAAGTAGCCGAGGCTGGCCACTAACCTGCTAACCTCCTGTCTCAGCTTCCCAAGTACTGGGATTACAAGTGTGTGCCACCACACCTGGCTCAGTATCAATTTTAATATTATGTACAGAAAGGGTGAGGGAACGGGGTAGAATATGGAGGGAAACACACCAAGTGCTGTGTGCCTGTTTCTATCATAGTGAGCCTTATGATGTATAACTAGAATGCACTAATTAATTAAAAAAAAAAATAAAGATAGTAATTATGAAGCATCTTTCTAGAAACATTTTGTCCCATGCTGACTATACTGGGCCCTGAGCTCTGTGCTGGCGATGTGCGATTGTTTAAATAGATGAGGTTAGCTGGGTGTGGTGGCGCATGCTTGTAATCCCAGCATTCGGGAGGCTGAGACTGGAGGATTCGAGTTCGCGGCCAGCCTCAGCTACCTAGTGAGGCACTCCGCAACTTAGTAAGACTCGGTTTCAAAATAAAGAATAAAAAATAGGGCTGGGGGTGTAGCTTGGAGGTAGAATGCCCCTAAGTTCAATACCCAGTCCCGCAAAAAATATATATATAAAGAAAGAAAGAAAGAAAGAAAGAAAGAAAGAAAGAAAGAAAGAAAGAAAGAAAGAAAGAAAGAAATAGATGAGGTTCCTGCACTTTCAGGTTTTACATTCTAGCAGGGAGAAACAAGCAATAGCAACACAGCGAGTCACTTCAAAGTGGTTCTCAGCTTTGTGACCACACAGAGGAGAAAGAAGGAGGTAGAGGAGGTGATGGGACAAATGTCTACCTTAGGAAAGATCTCTCTGAGGAAGTCACCTGTGGTCAAACAGATTTTGGGATAGGTTGCTTTACATCCCCTACCTAAAATAAATACATAAATAAATAAATAAATAAATAAATAAATAAATAAATAAGTAAATATTCCAGATACAGCTTCAAAGACAAAGAATAATCCTGGCTGCAAAGTACTATGATTATAATTCAATGGAGGATAAAGAATATCCTATGTGAAGAAAATCCATTTGGCAGAACTTTCAAGGCATGCCAAGAGCCCAATAATATTAGGAGCTCTGTGTTCTAAGTTCATAGGAAGCATTCCAAATTGAGCTTCTTGAAATCTAAATGCCCCCTTACTCAGAGGCCTTGTGCTAAAGGGCTTTCGTTCTTACCCCACCCACATGCTGTAAGGCTCAAATGATTTTCAACTTTCATGATTTTTTTTAAGTTTCCCATAGCATTAGTAGTCTGTGTTGCATCTTTAAGACCCAGATAGCTTCACACTGAAGCTCTTCTGCATGTGTCCTTGCCTGTAAAAGGAGTTTATGAACCTTCCTGCAATAACTGTCCCTGCCGCATCTCCTAGCAAGGTCAGCACACTTTTCTGTAAAGGATCAAATAGTAAATATTTAGAGTTTGTGGGCCACATATGGCTTCTGCTGCATATTCTTAGTTTTCTCCCCCCCTTTTTAATCCTTTAGAAATGTAAAAAAACACTTTAGCTCTCAGGCCATACAAAATCCATCTGTGGACTGGATTTGGCGTGTGGGCCATCGTTTGCCAACCACTGTCTCGAGCACCAGTCATGCAGTCAGTGTGTCAGATGCTCTTGTTTATTGAAAGCATGTAAAGTTTGCAGAGAAATCTCTGCAACAAGCAATTTTCCAAGAATGAGGCTTCTTTAGGGAAAGGCTCGGGACTCACATACCACACTCAGACTTCGTCACTGGCACACACACTCACACACCTGCCACAGAAGAATTCTATCCGATGAACTAGGGGGCATAGTGGTTCTGAACCCTGGCTATCCATTAGAATCATCTGGGAAGCCCTTTAAAAGTGTGCAGGCTCAGGCCTCTCTATAGGCTAATCGAATCAGAATGTCTGGATGGGAGCCCAGGCCTCTGTATTTTTTAAAGCTCTCTAGGTGATTCTATTTTGCAGCTCGGTGGAGAGCCGATGTTTTAGAGCAGTGGTTCTCCAACTTTAGCGTGCACCCGAATAATCCGAGGGTTTGTGGAAACCGAGATTGGTGTCACATCTGCAGAATTTCTGATTCAGTGGTGCTGGGGTGTGTCCTAGAGTTTCTTTTTTCCAACAATTTCCTGGGTGATGTTGCTGTTGATCTGAGTACTGCACTTTGGGAACCATTGCCATAGAAGATGAAACACTTATCTGATGAAAGCTTTCTTGCAGTGGGGCTTTCTTGGTTGGTTGGTTCTTTGTCTGGTTTATTAGTTGATTTCTGGCTTGTTTTGTATTTTTCCTGACTTAGAGGTTCATAGGTTTAAAAGAAAAAAATAAGAAGTTAGGAAAGAGACATGAAGGCCGGGACCATGCTAAAGTATCATTCTTCATAAATATTTGTTTAATTTAGGGCATGGCAAGTTCTACAAAGAACAAGGGAGGAAAATGGTTTTGCTCTCTTAATTAAGAAAGAAGAAATCCTTAGTAAACAACAAAGATATTTCAAAGACTGCTTTGAACTTATCTCCCAAGACATAGAGGAGGCTTATTTTGAGGGAAACCTACCAAAGCCAACAATACCAGTCAAAAGACTTAGTTGATTATGTACTCTGGACCAAATATTTTGGGAAGTTCAACCAAAAGAGGAAATCCACCAACCTTCAAGATGCCAATGCCATACGAACTAGCAAAATTGTCTCCTTTGTTGAAATGCTCATGTATGAAACTTTAATAAATAACCTCATAAACTCTGTGTGGTTTCAAATGCTCTTCTCATCAATCCCTGTAAGACAGAATCTGATAAACCTTTTCTACTCAAAGTGTGGTCCCTGGAACAGTAGCATTGTTACTACTTAGAAGCTGCTTAGAAATAGGGCCTCATTGTGACTTCTTTGAGTCACAGGCAGTTTTTTCTTCATAAGCCTCATCTTACATAAAGAGAGATGGAGCCTGATATTCTATATTTCTATGGGCCAACTCACCCATTAGACACAATGCCAAGGGCCTACAATACTTTCAGGGGCCCATGGTAATGTTTAATTTTATTTTATTTTTAAATCAGGAGAAGAAAACTTTAGGTTGAAGAAAAACTTTTAATATATAATATTAACATATAATTAAATTAGCCTAATGATAAAAATATAAATCTCAGTTCTCTTTATGGAGAAAGGGGTCCATGATCTAAAAATAAGATACAGTAATTAAAAACAATTAGACAGCACTGCTGAGCATGACACAGGAGATGAGGCTCAGAATTGCCTCCATTAATTCCTCCCAGAAACTATCATTCTGTTCAGGCTGCTGACTTCATCAGTCTCTTCTAGCAAAGCAAAGTGAAATGATGCTAGCTGAGTCC
>PVLC010021715.1:0-27616 GCA_004027655.1 Graphiurus murinus
GTTTTGGGAGGATGGCCATTTTGATGATATTTATTCTGCCTATCCAAGAGCATGGGAGGTCCTTCCATCTCCTAAGGTCTTCATCAATTTCCTTCTTCATCTTTCTATAATTTTCCTTATAGAGGTCTTTAATCTCCTTGGTTAGGTTTATCCCCAAGTATTTTATTTTTCGGGGTGCTATTGTGAGTGGGATTGCCTAGCAATGCGCATTCAAAGCCACATCAAGAAAATTATACACCATGACCAAGTTGGGTTCATCCCAGGGATGCAAGGCTGTTTTCTTATTTTCATTGTTGATTTTTTTTCACTAGTCAGGGACTTGCTGTTGGGGAATTTCTAGTTACATTTTTGTTATTGTTTTTCAACTTTCTTTGATAATGATTAGAAAACATTCTGAATGAGTTCAGCGCTTAGAAGCTTAGAAATTTGCTGGGTTTTGCTTTATGACACAGAGTAGGGTCAATTTTAGAAAATATTTTATGGGCTTCTGAAAAGACTGTGACTCTGTTATTCTTGTGAACAAGTTCTTATTTTCTCTCTTCCAACTCTAATTATAAAAACAGTTCACATGAAGAAAGTTTTGATTCTAGATATCATATATAATTATCCAGTTTTATTCTCTTGCTGGTCATAGACAGATCAGGAATAAAAGAGACTAAATTACTGATGCTTTGTCCTTATAGTAGATTATATCCTAAGAACGGAGAAAGGTGGACCAATGGTTGTGTTTCACCAGGTACCAAACTCCTTTGGATTTGAAGAAAAGAGTTTGAAGGTGGCCAGGAACATTGGTTCAGCCAGGTGTATCCACAAGGAAACTTCAGGAATGGGTAGGACACTAAGTGGTCCTCCCTGGAGCCAGTTCCTACAACATTCTTAGCTCATGGTTTTCTTAATCTATTTGTATGAGGCATCTCCCCTAATACTAACAGTTGCTCCCCTGTGGATCCTCTTTGACTATTGGTTGTAGGTGCAAATTTTGGCTCTAGAAATCTTACAAAAGGGTTAGAATAGCATGCTGATTAAATCTCACCAAGACTTCACTATCCGTATGGATTCAAATTTATGCCCTCTTCAATTACCATTGCAATTGATAAAATTCCCAGACATGTAGTCCCGTGTAGCTAGGTCAACAAAGATTTTGTTATGAGCTTATGATGACATTAAATTATATCAATGATTTATGGCCAGTGGTTCAGAGTTGCTCCAAATTTTAATATACATTCAGTGTTAGTGTAAATTTTCCAAAGGAAATTAAAGTTCAAACAGTAAGTCACATGTTTAAGCCTTTAGAAATTGCAGTCGAAGTCCTTAAAGTCCCAAATCAGATTTTCTTGAAAATTTGCATTAAAAGACGAAGGAAATTAGACTCTAAGATTCACTCTTGCCAATTTCTTATTCTGTTTTGTCTCAGCAGGGGTGATTTGGGGACAGTGGATCTGGTGTTCAGTATCCAGGTCTGGCATTAACAGTTTGGAACTAGGGTTTCAATACTATTCTGTGGTACACAAAGTACTCAACTGTCTTTGCAATTTTGCCCTAGTTGTAAATCATATTGAGAAGCAAAAATGTGGTTAAGGGTTCTTCTTCCCCAATATTTAAGAAACCTATGTAGACAAAAACTTTTCCTTTAGTATTCAATCCTTATTTCAGCACAGCCAGATTAGATAAAAACTGGACCTGTATATTTCACAATTAGTTGCTGCAGACTACACACTAATGACCTTACAACTTGAGTTTTCCAACCATCCCACCCCATTATAAATAACTTCAGCTTATACATGCTAGCTATGATTAGCTGCTGGCCATTCAATGTCAAAGTACCACAGAACCAGGTTTATTGCAGTTTAAGTCCTTACATGCTCTCCAAATATAACTCATCCGCCCCCCACCCCACCATTACTAAAGGACAAGATTTTGGCATTTGAGGGCATACATTATGCCTATGCTTTCTTTACCACCAATTGAGACAATGATATAGTTATCACGATTCATTAGGATAAAACTATTTGGAGAATATGATTATGATTTTAAAAATGACTATAAAAATGTGATTTTTAGTGTACCTGATTGCCCTACCTACTCTTCTCCCACTCTCTACCCCATTGCTTCCTGACATAAGTTTCCAAGGAGAAATCATAGTCTATACAAATTGTCTTATCTTGGTATTAGGCAGATAAGGGCAAGTTTTAAACCACTTGATTATGATATGTTAATAGATTATTGTTTAAAAATTGGAGCAATGATGATCACTCAGGAATTTGGCAACTCATATTCTCTGGGGATGTGTAAGTACAGGATGGGCAAGAGGCCAGGAGCATCATTCCTGGAAATGAGAAAAAGGGGAATAGCAGGTAGTTCTCAGGACCAAGTTAAATATCTGACTACTAACTCAAAAATTCAACACATTAGGAAAAAATTATATTTGGAAAGTACATCAATATCTTATGAAAATGTTCATTATAATTCATACATGCAGAACAGCTATTGTTCATACTTCTTAGGAAGAGGTAGAGTGCTCCCTAACATACAATTTGTCTGAGGAAGTGGGGAAAAGAGCTGAGGAAAGTAGGAGAAACTGTAGTTACTGGAGATGGAGAATAGCAGGCTGGGAAAAGCAGTGTCCTAGAACCCTAAGCTTACCATGTGAAGGAGTACTTTATTCTGTGTACCTAGAAAAGGCAGGAGTAGAATGACATGGTAGAATGTTCAGCAAAGTATATGTAAATTGACTATAGGATTAAAAAAAAACAGAACTGATAAAAATGGAAAGGGAAGACTCATACAATATTCATCTTGTATTAAGTATTAACTGATGTATGTAGTCCAAAGCTAGGTAAACTAATAAAGTCTGAGCAGAACATAAGGCAGGGAGTAGGCCATTGCTGGAGCATCAAGAGTCCTTTTGCTTCTGACCATGTTAGGAGGTTGTCATAGTAACTTGGATATTGCTTAGGCATTCCTTATAGGATACTGTCTTAAAGCAACTTATTCAGTCTCCTATGGTCTCTTTTAATCTACTTATGTGGGCTAGTTTTGCTCTGATCCTGTATGGAAATTGGGGCAGGTAGCAAGACTTCTCTGTTCACTTTTAGGAATCATGTTAAGTCATAGAACAAAGTCCCAATTTCCTAATCACAACAATTTTCTCCGTGTTGTAATGCAAACCACAAATATGATGTAAGGTTGAAACATTTCTTTTTTTTCTCGGAGTTTGGGCCTATTTGAAGTGGGAAGCCTGCCACTGCAGAAAGATGCCAAATACCCTTTCCTTAGCTCAATTTTACCTGTCCTTCCTTATCTTACAAATTAAGATGTCTGACTTCTTTGGGATGAAAACTGGGAATGTAATAAACTAAAGAGAGCTGGAATGATGTGATCTGACTGGTAGAGTTGTGGCCAACTAGTTTTGACACTTTTAAAATTAGGCATATCCCATAGGCACATTCTTTATCTTGTGTGAATTCTCACTTGCAATTCTCTTTTGAGAATGATAAAATCATCTTCGGCTTCTTGCTTACTCCTTCCTCAGCCTCTGGGAATCTGGAGATGCCTTTCCCATCCCTCTTTTAATGTCTGTCTTCACCCTTTAAGTGCTTGGTGGATAGCCCACATGACAAGGCCACCCCAGCTTTCTCGCTTTCTCTCTGCTAGCAATATAGGCTATGTCTGACTTGAGAGAACATTCATGAGTGCTTTGTTTCAACAAATTCTAAGATTTCAGTTACTTACAAGTCATAGCATTCAAGGTTCCTATCACAAGCTCATTAGGCTAGGCTTCCAGTGAATAGTTCAATGGTCAATGGTCTTCAAAAGCTTTGTGTCTAGCTGGGCGTGGTGGCATACGCTTGTAATCTCAGCATTTGGGAGACTGAGACCAGAGGATCTGGGTTCGTGGCCAGTCTCAGCTACCTAGTGAGGCACTCTGCAACTTAGTGAGACCCGGTTTCAAAATAAAGAATAAAAAATAGGGCTGTGGGTATAGCTCAGAGATAGAATGCCCCTGAGTTCAATCCCCAGTATCGGAAGAAAAAACAAACAAACAAACAAAACCTTTGTATCTAACTTGTAGGCAATATCCCCAATCTGTTGCGGGTCAGAGGTTATCAGAATTCTACACTTTCTTTTGCAGTTCCCATTCTTTGACCTTGTATACTGTAATGGAAGTGAGAGATCTCTTGTGTCAAGGGTCTCATACATATTTTTTGCACTTTATATTTGAAAGTCTTATAGAACAAGATTGTACTACAAATGTTTTTAATATGTGGTATTGATTGTCATAGGCTCACAGCAAAAATTTTAATATTCTGTTGTATAAGTGACTAGAAAATACTTATTGAACATTAATCTAAAAAAGAGTTGGGTTGGGGTAATAACCACCAATCAAAGAAATAACAAATTACTGAGTATTACTGGAGGTGAGTGACTTTGGAATGATTGGTGAGAGCAATAAAGGCAGTTATTAATATCCCCGTATCACAGAAAAA
This sequence comes from Graphiurus murinus, assembly GCA_004027655.1. NCBI lineage: Eukaryota > Metazoa > Chordata > Mammalia > Rodentia > Gliridae > Graphiurus > Graphiurus murinus. The sequence continues at coordinate 4,488 of PVLC010021715.1, forward strand.
ATTTCCAACTCTCTAATAGATTCTTGTTTGGTAACCCCAAAATATCTCAAGCTCAACCTGTTCAAATAATGATCTCAATCCATCTTATTCCCAAGCAACATGTTCCTTTTCCTGATGTCTTTGTCATGGTTAATAGCATTACCAACTACTCTAATTCCTAAGCTTGAAAATTTAGTGTGATGGCTTTAAATTCTTAGAACAGAGGTAGGAGCCTCTGAGAGAAAACTGCCTTCTCGTGTGTAGCGTATGGATGCATGGGGCGATTCTGTAAATGAAGATTCTAGACTGCAAACATAGAATTGCATTGTTCCATTGTGGAGAGTTTCTAGTTGCCAGGTAACCAGTTGTTACAGGATAATCAGCATTGTTTTTTTTTTTACAGACCTAAGTCAGCAGCCAGTAGGGGGCAAAATGATCTCCTTTATACAGTATTGAAATTTTTATTTCAACATTTCTTCTAAATGTATGACATGCAAATATATGTGTATACAATGTGCCAGAGCAAAGTACATCAAAAAAATTCTACCCAGCTACATACGCATCTTCGATTCTATGGAGAATGAGGCAGGAGAATAACATTATTTTCATTTTTATGAAGCCATGTGTAGGGTCAGTGGACTAATAAATGAGATCTGAATTATTCATCAATGTGTATGTCATTCAGATCTTTAAAATCAATGCTGACGGAGCAGTAGAAATGTTTCAACTCTCACCAAACCAATATAACTGTCTCCTCCTTTCTCTCTCACTTTTAGCCATTTACTTTTATTTGGGATTTGGGATTCTGGGTAAGTTTCCATGCATTGCCCTAACAACCCCAATACACATTCATAATTTATGGGCTTGAAGTGTGGCAGGCACTTGTGAAGAAGAATTCTACACAGAAGATAATTCACAGATGTAACCTCCGATTTCCCTCTAGCTTTAGTTGACTTAGGCTGAGACCAACTTATGAATTTTCTCTATTATCAAGAGTATCCATGAATTCTTGGAATCAGGCAGAGATGAGTAGAACTTTTATTATACTTTTAGCACACCAATATATTTATTTTTACATTTATTTACTGGCCAGTTCTTGTTTTTAGTACAAATCTACATGGAGAAAATGGAATATACTACATGGAGAAAATGGAAAGGGTAAATTATTCATTAATTTTTCCATTTCCTCTAGTTCTTGCTCCTGCCTTCACCCCTACAGATATATTTCTCTTGTGTTTTTCTTTGGACTTTTTGAAATTGCCTGCAGTAAATGCTCAGTAGTTGCTAAGCAATTCTCTTTTCTCGTGTTGCATTAAAACATGCCAAATTAAAATGAATATTCAAAGTGGTGGAAAGATTTATTTCTGAGCAACAGAAATGTTATTTTACCTGTCCACTTTTTTTTTTTCTTTTTGGGGAAGCTTACTTTCAAAGACAGCTGAAAAAGAAAAAAAAAAAAAAAGAACAACAAAACAAACCCAGAACAGCAACAAAAATACAATAAATACAATTTTACAATTTCTAATTTGAATTACTATCCCTTAATATTCATATGTTCACTATAGGTCGTGGACTTACATTAATTGGATAACACTTCATTAACAATGAAAACCAACATTGATTGGATAGGATAGATGTTACACACCAGTGTTTAAAATATTTTGTACCTATTATATTTAATTTTCACAACAACCAAGGAGATAAGACCTAAGACTGTAATGTGTCTCTTGCATATGAGTCAGAGGCACAGGGAGGTTCAGTAAGTTGCCAAATGTCAAACAGCTGATAGAGGAGGAGCCAGGTCTCAACTCAGTCTGTCTGACAGCTGCAGAGCTCTCACTAAAAGCTGATGCTCTTTGGTGCCTGAGCCTCATAGAATGAGATGGAATCATTTCCTTTCCAGTTCCACAATGTTAATCTGGTATTCCTCAGCATGTACATTGGAAGCTCTTATAGTTAGGCTGCACTCCTTGTGTCTGAGCATGAACAATAGGTACACAAATGGCACTTCGGTGCAATTTCTGAAGACCCAAGATCTGTCTCCACTGGGGATGGGATCCAGGAGTTTTGTTTAGAAGTTCCCCAGGAACTTCGGAAGAAGTTCCTTTTTGGATAAGACTCTGGGGACATGACTTTAAAGCACATCTATGACAGAATGTGCCCATATCTACACAATGACACATACATACGATTTGGCGAGGAACCAAATGGCACAGATGGGTGTGGGTGGTAATTAGTTCAACTGGAACTACCCTATAAAATGTCTCATCACACTGTTGGTTCAGAGCAGTGTGTCTTGTCCCTGGAGAGTAGCTGTGTTGATGGTCAATTTTCTAGTAGCTGAGCTCAGTCTCCAGAATGGTGGTGGTGTTCATGGTGGGGACATGGGAAATAATAGAAAGGTAAAAATGGTCACTGGGTTAGAGCTCACCTGGCGTGGACACTTCCAGTGCATCTGTGCTTTTAATTCTCTTGTCCTTCCTCGAAGTTAAACTACCATCCGTGGCCATTTCTTTCTTTAGGACCTAAGATCAGAGATCTCAAGAGCAAGGAATAAACAAAAGAACTGGGATAACTCTGTGAGCTCCAAGAGCTGTCTCAGCTGACAACCTGAAACACACACTGTGCTTAGCTTTTATATTATTACAGGTGTATGACATGCTCATCAGATTTACGAAATTCCCTTTTTTTTTTCTTGTGGTATCGGGGATTGAACCCAGGGACATTCTGCCTCCAAACTACACCCCAGTCTTATTTTTTATTCTTTATTTTGAAACAGGGTCTCACTAAGTTGCAGAGGGCCTCACTAAGTTGCTGAGGCTGGCCACGAACCTGCATCCTACAGGCTCAGTCTCCCAAGTACTGGGATTACAAGTGTGTGCCACCATGCCCAGCTTCTTTCTTAGATCACAGGACACATTACTTAATAAACAGAAAGGCAAAGAATCCTTATCCACACACTTTAATAAATACATTTAGAAATATTATTTAATATAACATGACAAAGCTGGGTATGATGGCACAGGCCTGTAATCCTAGTAGTTAGGAGCCTGAGACAAGAGGATCTCAAGTTCCAGGTCAGACTCCGGCAACTAAGACTTTCAGCAACTTAGTGAGACTCTACTTCAAAATTAAAAAATTAAAAATAAGCAGGAGCTGGGCATTGTGGTGCATGCCTGAAATCCCAGTGCTTGGGAAGCTGAGATAGGAAGATAGCAAGACCCTGTTTCAAAATAGAAAATGAAGGTGGGTGTTTATCTTGGAGGTAAAATGCTCCTGGGTTCAGTTTCCAGGAACCCCCATAAGAATAAATAAAAATAAAAGGGCTGGGAGTGTAGCTCAGTAGTAGAATCCCCCTGTGTTCAATCCTCAGTACTTCCCTCCAAAGTTAAATATTAGAATATACTTTTAAATCAGTTTTGAGACAAGTACTCATTTATCCAAGCAGAATCCTCATTTTTGCTGGGCAAAAAAAGAAAAGAACTATGATTTTCTGTGCTTGTCTACTTATGTAGCTCCTTAGATTATTCAAGGTTGGAGAAAGTGTTAGGACTTGGTAAATATTTCAACTTGCCTGAAGGCTGTTTTAGGCTATCTACCTCTCATATTTTTAACATTGTAAAGGAAATAGTGACTGGCAGGTAAATTTTTTTACTGATTTACAGGGAAGTGATAAAAATATTCTCTGGAGCTTCAAATACTTTGGGGTTTCTTAAGCAACCTAGGTATAAAATCCTGGAGCACTGTCAGCCTAGCTCCACATTGTAGTCCCTCTGAGTGTAGACTCCTGATCTGCTCCAGGGTAGCACTGTGGCTCTTGGCTTCATATTGAAAGCAGTGGCTGATATACTATGGGTGGCCGCATGAGGGATGTATTTGCTGGAATAAATGGATACATTTATCTGTCCAATTTTCCAAGCAGTAATATAGGAGTATCCCCAAATCTTTCCTAAATTTCTTAATTTAAACCCTCATTATTTCTCATGCATACCAGTGTGTCTCAAACTTTAGTAATACAAGTGCCCCCTTTCAGGGGAGAAAAAATATAAGAAACTCTTAAGTGTTTATTTAAATTATTTTTATCACATTACATAACACAAGGGATAAATTCCTTGTTCTTATGTTTTCTAATTAAACCTTAAATAAAAAAATTAAAAGTTAAATGTAAATAAAATAGCAAAATTATAGCATTTAAGATAACAGCATTTATTTAGTGCTACAGATTTCTCTACCAAAACCAAGATGCCAAAGTTATATTTATAATGAAAAATGTATTGGTAAGTCAGGCATGGTGGTGATACATGTTCGTAATTGTAGAAGTTGGGAGGCTGAGATAGGAGGATCACAGGTTTGAGGACAGCCTCAGCAAATAGACTCTCACCAACTTAGTGAAATCCTTTTTCAAAATAAAAATAAAAAATAGGTCTAGAGGTTTATCTCAGGGGTAGAATTCCCCTTGGTTCAATCCCAATGCCCCTCAAAAAAAAAAAGTATCAGTAAGTTCCTTTTATTATTTACTTAATTCTTTTGATTCTAAATGTAATAAACTATATTTTTGTTTTTATCATCATTTTAAGTATTTTTATTTTTCAATAATGGTATTTTAATCCCTAAAAGTATTTTCAGTGTATCTATCAATTTGATGGTATATTACAAAATTCATTACTACCAAGATATAAGGAAAAGGTCTTATTTTGTGTGTGTATGTGTATTTTTTTTTTCAGTACTGGAGATTGAACCCAGGGGTATTTTACCTCTAAGCTACACCACCTGTCCTATTTTTTTATCCTTTATTTTTGAGACAGGGTCTCACTAAGTTCCAGAGAGTCTCACTAAGTAGCTGAGGCTGGCTGCGAACCCAGATCCTCTGGTCTCAGCATCCCAAGTACTGGAATTACAAGCATGCACCATCATGCCTGGCTCTTTTATTGTATATTTACTGATAAATTTTTGTGTGATTGGGAATTCTGCTACTGAGGTATACTCCCAGTCCTTTATCTCATCTCATCCTATCTTATCTTATATCTTATCCCATCTTATTTCATTTTTTACAGTACAGGGGACTGAACCTAGGGACATTTTACCTCTGAGCTATACCCCAGCCCTATTTTTTATTCTTTGTTTTGAAATAGGTTCTCACTAAGCTACGGAGGGTCTCACTAAGTTGCTGAGGCTGACTGTGAATCTGTCATCTTCCTGTCTCAGCCTTCCAAGTACTGGGATTACAGGTGTGTGCCACTATGCCTGGCTTTATTTTTAAAAGTCTCTCACTAAACTGAGGGTCTCACTAAGTTTATGAGGCTGGCCTAGAACTTGCAATTCTCCTCTGTCTCTCAAGTCCTGGGATTACAGTTGTGTACCACTGTGCCCAGGTCTTTTTGTTTTTTGTTTTTTTTTTAAATTTTGAAATAGGGAATCACAGAATTACTGCTCATTGGCTTTGAATCTGTGATCCTCCTGTTTTACCTCCCAGGTACTGGGATTACAGGTGTGTGCTTTGCTGATAACTTGCTACATATGATAATATAGGAGTGGTACATTTGGTGCACATTTTTATACTTAACACTCTTCTATGCTATGTGAAATCAAATTTTCTCAGCATGTTTTCTTGTTGGAATAATTGCAAATTCTTTTTATATTCATACTATTTTAATTGACTTTTATTTATCTTTATTCTTTTATTTGCTCCCATCAATTACAATAGTACATAGGTAGTTTTTCTCTATTTCAACATTCTCATGATATCCAGGATGTCTTGTTTTATTAAAAAAATCCGAGAAACTAAAGCCTAGAATTATTCTATTAAAAATGTTTCTCAACTGAAATTTATAATAGCAAAAAAGAATTTTGTTTTATTAATTGATAAGAGAACAACATGCATATGAGTTTTTTTTTTAACCTGGAACCATTGTTATTTTTACATTAGATATATTAATTCAATAACAGAATGCCAAGGTAATTTGTCAGAAGAATGTCCTCTCATATGCTCAAAAATAGTGTAAAACAAATAGTTTTTCTTTTTAAAGATCTCTCAGCCATCTAAGAATTTATTCATTTTTAAAATCAAGTCTGATTTGAGCAACTCTGGCCATCCTACGTCCCTGTTTGCAGTTTTAGTCCCATTAAATCTACCTTTAGTATAAGGCCTAAATAAACACTCACATGCGTTTAAGAATATTTATTAGGTCAGTGTTTGCAAGGTGTGGCATTAACATCTCTCTCCTAACTACAAAAAAACTCTTCATTAAGAGGCATCTGATAATTGATACTTATATCTTAATGTCCTGCCTTTGTATGGCTTAGTCTTTCCATTTTTGTCTAAGAGATCAAATAACGTATTCTCCACAGTAGCAGTTCTAGATGAAAATATACTTACATTCAAATCCAGGGTCTTCTTGCTGTAATTCTCCATGTGACCTACAACTTGTTTACTCACATCTACTTGCTGTATGAGGTGTTTTTCATGACTGAATGAGATGATATAGTGGAGAACATATACATATTAAGTGTTCTATACCAGTTAGCTGTCATTGATAATAAAACATATATACATGTAAAGATCAAAGAAAAAAATCAGTTAGATAGCAAACCTGACTTACGACAAAAAGTAAGACCAATATATCAAATGCTACAGAAAGACCTTTTTCCTCTCTGGAATTTTTTCAATCCTGACTTAATGGCATTTGGACAAACAGGCCATGGGTTTATTTTATGCAACTGCGTTTATGATTTTTCTCCACTTTTTGTCCCCTGACCCCAACCAATGTGAAGCTCCCACTATTTTGGGTTCTTCACATAGAATAGTGTCTAGTGTTAAAATTTACAAGTAATTGATGACAAGTGTTTCTCTTATTCTCTACCATTTGAAAGATTAAATAAACCCCTAGTGGTTTGTGCTCCTAAGTATGTTTTGTGCCTTTTTCAGAGGAACTGAATCTAAGGTATATGTAGAATATATCTTGTACAAAAAAAAAAAAAATGTTTTGTCCCCCTCTCCTTTCCCTCCCCTTATATCAAGAAAGTGTCATTTGGAATCTTGGATGAATCATGTGTCATTGCTAAATGACAAGATAATGGTCTTATGTTAGTAAAGAGAGAGACATAAATGATGTATTGCAAAGTAATAACAGAAGATTGCTTAACAGGTATGAGGAAATGGCACTAATGCTTACAGATGAAAATGCAGCATGACAGCAATCTGTTAGGACCTGGTGCTACCTGTGGAATGCTCATATGCTACCACAGTGCCACATTTTAATTCTCTATGAATACTGTATGTCTGTAAGTTGGAGTGGGATTCATAAACATGGTATAATGGTTTCTGAGTATTCTTGTATAGAATTCATATGAGTTTAATACGTATTATCCCAGTTATTCCATTTAAAAGCTGTGCTTTTGGTAACCATGGAAAATGAAATTGAATGCAAGAGATCAAGGGGCATGTGCAGGGTCACATAGGTAAATAAGAAAGGGTAGATTTACCTTAGTCAACTCTGTGCTGCTTTTCTAATATATAAAAATCTGCTTTTACCATATAACATTCTGTTCTCTGAACAAACACATTCAAATACATAAACTTGTAACTGCACTGAGTAATGTTTTTCCAAGTATCAATATAAAACATTTTTCTTCTTTTTTACTCCCAGAAATATTTGCAATATGATTTTTCCTGATGACCAGGCTGCTTTGTTCTTCTGTAAAGATATCATTGGAATGCAGGACACAACAATTTTCTATACTATGTCTTTAGATTTATAACAAAATACTCAGATGAGCTTAATGCTCTATAAATGAATGCTTTTTGGTGATGGACAGAAATGATGAAACCATTGTATGGCTATATTAAGACATAATAGTAGCTTTGTACTTATCCAGAGGAAACCACATATTGCTTCTTTTTCCTTTGTTTTCAATATATTTATTTTCTATTTCAAGTTTTACTTTTTGTAAATGGAATTATAATGGAATTTGATTAATATCCATTCATGTATGTTATATACAATGAATTAATCTATCATTTGAGAACTTCATAAAGAGATATAGAATCAAGGTTATAGTCTGGGAAGATATACTTGTGTATAAACTATATAATATTAAGCCAGATGACATAAGATTACTTACATTATTCTATTGCAACTCTACAAAATTAAAACCACTGTAATGCAATTTCCAGAAGACTTATGAGTAGTTGGTCAATTTTTTTCTTTAGATGAAAATTTGATAGCATACTAAGACACATTAAGACAGCAGAAGATCAAGATTAGTGCAGAGAGGAAGTGAAACCATGCTCAGAAAATCATGTCTGTTGTGTTTCTGTTCACATAAATTAGAAGTCAATGTTTTTTCAAAATTTTGGTAATTCTTTGAGGCATTAGAAATAAACCAATATACTCTTTGTGTACGTTATCCAGATAGTTATTTATTATTCTATCATCAACATATTATTCTGAATGTTGTCTGGAGAGTATAATGCAAGTTTCAACTATTCTGTATGGTTTGATGGTAGTGATAACATAAGAAAGAACAAAACTTCACATCAATGAAGATCTTTAGCTTGTAAAATTATCTGATTACACTCAGAGAAGGGAAATTTGAATATCATTTATAAATGAGCATTACTTTACAAAGTAGAATTGATGGTTAATTTCTCTGCTATTTGCTCTGTAAAATTGATGTAAAATAGATAGTTAATTTCTTTGAGCTGCTTCCTTTCTACCATACAGTCTTGCCTTTGTTCAAATATTTTAGCATCAGGTGCCAAAGACACAAAACTGAGTAAAAGCACTTTTCTGTCCCTAAGGGATTTGTTGGCTGTCATTGAAGGCAGAGAAATAAATTTGAGCACAGTGGTATGCAGGGGCTGTACAAGGGGCTGCACAGAAAGTCAGCCAACTTGCAGATGTGCTAAGAAAGCATGGACTGGGGGATAATATAAAAGGCATTATGGGGAGGAAAAGATAGATTTAAACTGAGTGGAGATATGGAAAAAAGTGTTTTAGGCACAGAAAATAAACACATTCAATGGCTTGGAAATTATATGAAGGGACAAAAATGAGCACAATTATATTTTTTAATGAACTTTCTATGTGTTTGCAGACAGAAAAATTTTAATCCATTGGATACAAAATTATCAAATTTTTCCATAATTCCCAAATATATATCAAGGAAAACCATAATTTAATGGGGTTCTTTTTGATCCATAATCTCCAGAAGAATTCTTACCAGGCTACTTTATCAGAAGAGGGGATAGGTGGGGAAGAGTTAAAACTAGTCTTCCTTGTTACAAAGACAATCATGATCATGTTTCTTTTCTAAAAGTTTTAATTTGTTCATATCTACTTAAAAAAACCTGTATATCAATCAAGTCTAAGGAATATTATTTAAGTAATCAAGAGAATGTGCCTAAAGCTATGATATTTTGCTTTGTGTCTTTATTGAATATGTTATACCTCTTTATTTAATGGGCAGTGAAGCCAAATTCAAATCCAAATTTTGTCATTCCCTGTTAAATCTTAAACAAGTGGTTAATGTCTCTGAGCTTCAGTTTTTTAATATGCAAATTGAAGGAGTGATGGACATGTCTCTACAGATTTGTTTTTAGGATAAAATGAGGAGTGTTTTTCCCAATGGATTAAATAGTTTATATATATATATATATATATATATGCACATATGTGTATATGTGTATATGTATATATTATGTATACATATATATCTGTATATATAACATATGTCTATATAAATATTTCTTCTTGGAAATACATTTTTAAAATTTTAAGTAGCTCATTTATGTGCACTCAGTTAAGTAGATAAACAGGTAAAAAATAGTGGGCTATATAGAGTATCATGTGCCAATCAAAATTCATCTAGTAAGCCTTAAAAATATTTGTGTCACAAATATATACTAGGAGGTGACTAGTGGCAAAAAGGCCCTATGGGTAGTTCTTTTTTAAAAAAATCAGAGGTTAATTTTTTTTTCTTTCTCACTTGTACTCAGGGTAGCATTTGTGTATCTGAACCATATTAGTAGATTGACCATACAATTTTGTGCTTGAATGCATAAATATTATAGATTCAGCTTTAAAAAAAGCACAATCTGACAAATGATTGCACACAACTGTATCCAGTACCCACATCATTCTATTTGCAAAAAAAGTTTATAAGTATCATGTATCATTCACATTAAAGATTGTGCAAAATATGCTACAGAATATCAGTAGACTTCAGTGTTCACTGTTTTTCTACTTGATGTTTCAGCGATAAGATGCTTTGGCAATTATGAAAATGTGAGCTCAGATCTCCTGTTGGAGGTAAGTCAATTTATATTCCCAGCTGCTGCCCCTCCCAATCCACTACTGTCTCACTTTGAGGCTGTGCTTTCTGTGGGCTGCTGTCAGTCAATAGCTGAGCATAGTTGAGGGATTAATGAGGAGCCATTCCAGCAAGACAATGAGCTTGCTCTTCCAGTGAGGATCTTTAGTTCACAGGCATTCTGTTATTTGGCTGAAACTTTCTTGCCATTCTGTTCTAGTACTAGAGTCTTTCTCCTCAATTCTCTTTCCTCCATGCTTTCTTTCTATAAGTATCAGACCTGCATAGCTGTTTGAAGTCTCCTCCCACTCCTCCCTCTACCAAAAAAAAAAAAAAAAAAATCTTGAATTTCTAATCCCATGTAGGGGTCTGCTTCTTAGTGGGCCTCCTAATCTCTGTTAGCTTCACTTTCCTCATCTGTAATTTGAACATAATAGTACCTCAACTGCCTGTCTAACCAGGTTATTAGCAGGATCAAATAATAGAATGTGCAATAAAAGCATCAAAAATTATAAATCACTATAAATTATCCTAAGATACTTTCATAACTTCCTTTCTCTAGAAGAAACATTGTTCCTGCCATCAATTTCCTTTGTGCTCACTCACAGCTAGGAATTTCTTTTTGGTCCTTGTTATCGTAAGAAAATTCAGCTCAATTCATCTGTTTCAATATCTTGAAATAAGGATATATTAGACCTAACCTTGCTATATTATGAGATTTATGACAGAGAAAAATTCATCATAAGGCAGGTATGTCTTGGAAACCATCCAAGGGGATTAGCTACTGAAATTTCAAAATGACCTCCTTATAAATAAACCTTCTTGGAAGTTGTCCTCACAGTGTGAAGCTCAGCAATACAGCAACTGAAGCATTGTAGTAAGTGAGGGGCATTGCATAACTTGTCCATTTTTTTTTTTTTTTTAGGGAAGAAAAGGGTAAGAGGTAGGGAAAGACGAAACACTTCTTCACACTCCCAATAATTTTGTTATATGGTATACATTTCACAAATTAATCCATTATAAAAAATAATCATGTTTATTTTCAGGCTGCTTTCTGGGCTGAAATGATTCACAGAACAGAAAGACTAATGTTGACTTTGAGAGGATAGGGTTAATTTAGTCGTCCTAGTGTTCTGTCTCTTTACACAACCTGTATAAATAGCTCTATTATATACATGGACAGCAGCATAGAAAACAGGATTCCTAGAAAAACACCTGTGTTTATTCTGAGGCTTGCCCTTAATTTTATATAAAACCTTGGGTGAATCACTTAATTGCTTCTTATGTTAGATTTCTTTTTAGTTGTGTATCATCAACAAGTGGTAGTATTTTTTATCTTCCATAGAGAAATGGTGTTATCTAATTACAAACTTACATCATTAGTGGGGAAAAGCAGTTTAATCTCCATAGTCAACTGCCCTTAATTTTACATTCTTCAAGTTAAGTGGAGGCTTGAAAAGACCCACTACTAGTGCAACTGCTTATCACAGTGGAGAGAAAGTGGCACCAAGTCAAATGCAGGTTTTCATATCTTCTGATCAATCGGTTGGCTATTTCACTTCTTTGAGGTTTTCAATAATATTTGGACTTGGTATGAAGGACCAAATAAGATAATTCTTCAAAAAAACAGTAGTACAAATGAGTTTTTCATTCATCTTTATTTCAGGAAACCATCATTTAAGGTGTTTGAAGATGCTTGCTCATCTCTAGTCCAGTCCTACAGATGTTTGTATCACATTGAAAGAGCCCTCAGGAGATGTTTATAGACTCAAAATATGTGTTTAAGAGGATTGAAATAATCTGGTATCAAGAAACAGTTTAACTCATTACAGGGCTAGATAATTGGTATATTGTAATACTGAAGACAATGGCTGTTTTTCCCAAGCAACTTACTCAATGACTCTCTCTTTTTTTAAATTTTCCTCAATAAAACATATATCATAGTAATAATTTTGTAAGTGTGTTAGAAAATCAAATGACCTGACACATAGGAAATGGTTGACATATTGTAAGACAAAGTTGACACAATTATTTTTGGTAAAAATTTGATGTGGAAGAATAAAAAAATTCATATTAAGCTTAAAGAGTAAACAGAGGCATATATGTAACAAACTATATTAGGAAATTGGAACAAAAATTAGCAAAAATGAAAGACAACATGTGGGGTAGGAGTTTTGATAGAAATAATTGGCAACTCATTGAAAAATATATAATATGGGAAAATTAATTCTAAATGAAACTTTAGTCAACAGATGACACCAAAATTTTCATCTCCTAGACAAATCCTCTCAAAATCGAGAAACTAATTCCTGACTGCCTACTTGACAAAGGTGACGAAAATTTAATGGACTTCTCAATGTGTTCAAATGTAAGCTCCTAACTTTGTCCTCTACACCTGTACTTGCCATTGACTTTCCCTCTGCAATGAAAAAAATAATCCAGTTAGCTATATTATATTCCTTTTCTTTTACTTGCATATTTTGTTGGTTGCCTATCTTCCCCAGTTAGATTAGCTCTACCTACCAAGAAGGCAGTCTCTAGAATTTGTCCATCTCATAGTAATTTTTAGTGAATATGTATTGTATTGAGTGAGTGGATGAACCCAGAATATGTTTTTTTGTTTGTTTGTTTGTTTGTTTGTTTTTTGCTTAGAAGATTGCACTTAAAATAGTCTCATAGCACTATAAGGACACAGAGCAGTAAGGTTGACTGAAATACTAAGTGGGACTATGGAAGAAAAGGGAAAAGGAATGGTTGTTTGACATAATGTCTGTGAAAGAGCATGATTATTGGATTTATTAGCAAACATGTTCCAACTCCATCGTGAACAAAATGTGAAGAGATAGTTTTAAATAACAAGATGGGAGGAATTCCTTTTAGGCATATAGATAGGCAACGTAGGGTGTCTAAACATTGGAATCACTGAAAATTTCTTTCCTCCAGCTCTAGAAGATGGGTTGCACTTTCAATTCGTTTGATAGGTTTTTGGCAGGGTCCTGCCTGGAGGCAGGGTTATGTACTTGAATGCCACATGAGCTCTCGAGCCTAAGGCTCCTTGCCTTGTAAGTCTGTGAATTAACACATCTCTTTGAACAAACTTGTTTGATAGTTTGTGAAAGAAAACAGACTTAAATAGCAGTTTGGTGAAATCTGAAGGCATAGGAAAGATTTGTTTTTAATAGAGAACTCAGGAAAATCTCCAGAGTGGACAATCAGTTGTATCCACGGATAAATTGTTTCCCAAATATAATCTAGGAGTGACCTGCTCTTTTCTACATCTTCCAGTTTATCTATCCACTCACGCATTGAAGTCTAAACATGTGCCACTGATTTAAAGGAGCAATGAGTGGAAGTGAAATGTGGCTTCCAAAGGAAATAAGATATTTTTGCCATAATTGTGACATTTATGGTGACAGAGATTTAGACATATATTTAACCTAGTCTGAATATGGATGTTGCAAAGATTTGAATTGACTAAACTTGCTGAAAGAAAATCTGCAATCTGGGAACCTTCAAAGGACAGTATTGCTCCATAGCCTTGGAAAGCAGTATAGTTTCTTCTAGGCTGGTTTTACTGTTTAACCTCCTCACCCTATGTAGGTTCTGTCTCTGTGTTCAGTGAAAATTCCTCTCCTGAATGATAAAGAGAAGGTTATTGTAATATTTTCTCCTCCCATGTTCTGGTTTAAAGACAGCTTTTAAGAACACCTGATTCAACCTGACCCAAGGGCCACATCACATCTATAATTTGAAATGTCCTTGAGTGATCAGACCCAGGAATATTCTAAAACCAGTCTCCCATTTGAATTCTAATTTAGTGTGCTGCTGTAGACACCAGCTTTGGGTAAGCCAGCTCAGCATGTGTCCCTACTATTTAATGTCAGCCTATGACTATTCTTAGCCTTGACACCTCCAAACAGTTTTACCAGAATGAACAGATTTCTCCAACCCATCACATTTTCTATCCATTGAGTTGCAGATGGAAGAGGATAAAAAGGATACATATATGAAAGGGAACTGGTTCACGTTTCCTCCACCCTCATGAGCTAATCTCGGCAACTGAGCTAGTGTCAGTTGCATGTGAAAATAGGTTTTTATTTTTTTATTTTTTTCCCTGTGCCAGGTTCTGGGAAAATGAAATGGAGGGATGACAATGATGTATCTCTGCCAGCTTTAGGTCAGTAACTATCCAAGTTGGCAGATACTTAACATCAAGGAAGGACTTGCTAGCTACAGGGAAAGGATAACTCTAAAGAGATCATAGTAAATGGGTATTGGCATTTTGAAAGGGCAAGAAAATCCATTTTGAAATAGGAACTAGTTGATGTTATGGAATATGAGAAAATTATCCACATATTTTCTGGAGTACCTTGTGAGAAACACTCTTGCCCACAGAATCTCAGTGAATGAAGAACAGAAAATGGAATGGTTGGTTTTTCCATTTTTGTCAGGAATAACTCTGTAAGCCTTGAGAAACTGGCTACTTCACATGGTGGTTTCTTTCCTTTTCTTATTTTAGATTGAGGTTGTTTGTCAAGTAGGATAACTCTCTGAAATGTCAGGGAAATATCCAGATGGTGCTTGAGGTGGGGAACATCCTAGAAGGATTCCCTCTCTCTGCCCCAACTCCTTCCTCCACTCTCTTTGTCACCACATAGGGTTAGAATTGGGACAACACCTCTCATCACACAGGGAAATTTGGGGGTGGGACGTGCAAGATCAAATGTGAGTGTAGAGGTTTAATAGCTGCTTTTTTTCTTCCTCCTTTAGAGAAAAATAAAAGGGTTATGCAAAAGTGATTTTACAAAAAGAGAGGAGGAAAGGAAAAATGTAAAGAAGAACCTGGGTCAACATTAAGAAGTGCAGTGGAAGTCATTTCTGGAATGATTTTCACTCAGGATTACAAGACAATTAAACCACTCAGAAATATATTAGTACACCATTTCATTTCAAGCACTACTCAAAAATCAGGAAATTGCCAGCTCCATCTATATTAATAAAGTAAGCCTAGAAAGCCATAGGTGTTTTTCACTTTACAGAGTCCTTGATGTACTATTTTTGACTTTTTTTTACTTAAATAGTTTCTGAATCTGTGTAGCATTAGTACTTTTTCACAGAACCTCACCCCAGGGGATGAAAGGACAAAGGTCATGGTAGATATCACCTCCTGTGAAACCATAGCCACACTGTACCAACATCCTCTATTACAGCAATCACTTTTGAGGTATAAATATATTTTACCAAGGCTTTCCTGTACCCTCTGATGCCAGGTTTCTAGTAATTATGATTGAAGAATAATGTTATAAGCTAATGTTCATGAGAACAACTTTTATTTGTATAGTTATAACTGGCCTGACATTCTCAGTCTTTGAGTATTCAGTTGATTGAGTTTTCAAATCAATCAGGGTTGATGCCTCTAAGATATGACCACAAGTTTTAGAATGAATTATTTTGTTTTTTCTTTCTTTATGCTTTTTAAAATGTACTCTTATTGGTACGTTGTAATTATAATCATAGTGAGGTTTAATGTGGTATAAACATAAATGCGCACAGCACCAGGTGTGATTTCCTCTGCCCACCACCACATGTGTTAGATTGGTAGTAATACCTTCATAAATGGACATAGCATTATTTGAACTGTTTCCTTCATTAAACCTTTTTTTCCTTCTCCCCACCTCCTTCCCCTATTCCCCTTCCACTATTCCACTGGTCTCTCTTCTCATTTATATGAAGAATGGTTTCTTAATAGAACAACAAAATTTGTTCCTAATTTGTTGATACTAGTAGAAAACGAATAATGTAAAATTTGATTGAGTCAAACTTTTAGAAAACGTGGGTATAAGTGAATTCAATTTGTATAATTCCCAGGTATATATGCATGTAAAATCATTACAAAAAGGTAAAAGACAGTAGCAATTTTATATGAAATGGGCATCTTTCCTACTCAAAGTTAGACATTACATATAGGTCATGCATAATAATGCTACTCAAATTAGACATTACATATAGAAGTATAACTATCTTTTTATGTGGGGAAAAACATGTTATTTCACTTAAACTAGTAGAATATTTTACTAGCACAGCCTTACAATCAGTTTTTATAACATTGGACTATGTCGCATTTGTAAAATGTTACTACAAGTTATGTGCAACTCTCACACAAGATGACTGAATTCTGTTTAAAGTGCCCCAAACTTTCAGATTCTTGTGGATACGTACCTTTGATTATCTAGCCCATACAAATTTTTAAAAGGCTTACTTTCTTTTTTTATTTTTTTGTGGTACTAGGGTACTACCTCCAAGCTACAACCCCAGCCCTACTTTTTTATTCTTTATTTTGAAACAGGATCTCACTGAGTTGCGGAGTGCCTCACTAGGAGCTGAGGCTGGCCGCGAACCCGGATCCTCTGGTCTCAGCCTCCCGAATGCTGGGATTACAAGCGTGCACCACCTCGCCCGGCTAAAAGGCTTACTTTCTTCACACATCACATCACCTACCTGGCAAACAGACAGGAAAGAAACTAAATTTAAAACATAAGAATTATTTTTTTTTTGTATTGGCCCTGGATAAGTTGGTAATCTGTGGAGCTGCATGATAAGAAATAAATTTCCTTAAGACATAGTTACAGATAGTACTAAGATGTAAAAGAAGAAGAAGGAAAAAAAAAAAAAGCCATGTAGAAGGAGATCTTGATTACGTTTTTTGTTAACTATTTTAATACTCAAGTCATGTATTCAGCATATCTTATGAGGTATTTCTCATACAAAGGTTTAGGGGCACAAGATTTTCTCCATGATATGGTAAAACCTCATTACATTGGACTTTTCTGATTTAGAATTGGTGATTTCTCTGATAGCACTGAAGCTAGCTTAGAAAATCTTTCTCTCATGGAGGAAACTACAAAAGAGATTGCATTGCAGAGTGGGTGTTAAAGTTTTTAAGTCCCAGCAGATACAAAGGAGAAAAATATTGAAAAAAATGTAAGTGACATGTTAACATTGGTTTGTTTATTTGGTCAAACTATATATAATTTCTGCCAATGTTTCCTATTTCTATATACTGTTTATATTATTTTATAATGACATACACATTGAGAAAAACAAAATACTCAGAACTTATGGGGCACTTTAAAGTATTAAAACTGTCCAAACAATTTGCAAACAATCGAGATATGCATTGAATATTATTTTAATCCATCACAGTAATTTTTCTATTCTAATTACTTTATGTGAATGAAGTATTATGTTTTTCTCTAAACATGTTATAAAAACTCTCACTTTCAGCCGGGCGTGGTGGTACACACTTGTAATCCCAGCATTTGGGAGGTTGAGACCGGAGGATCCAGGTTCGCGGCCAGCCTCAGCTACCTACTGAGGCACTCCGCAACTTTAGTGAGACCCTGTTTCAAAATAAAGAATAAAAAAATAGGACAAGGGGTATAGCTTGGAGGTAGAATGCCTCTGAGTTCCATCCCCAGTACCAAAAAAAACCCAAAAACCAAAAACCAAAAAACAAAACACCTCTCACTTTCCCTCAATGAATATTACTTTATGAAGAATCCATTAGAGACCTAAATCTATATAAAATGTGTTTTAAAAGGATGTTACTATCTTAACCCAAATCCAAACACTTCCAAATGAGGAAGTGTTTTAGGTATATGGGTCCTCTTGGAACTGTTGCAAGTGTGGGCTCTGTTGAATCACAATAGATACAAGGGGTCATTTACAATGTGATATTATATAAGTGTAAATGTTCTAGAGGAGAGAGCAATACATTGAGTCCATGTACAATCTGTAGTTGACAATGTGGTTTTGTGATTTTATTAACATTTTTAACTCATTTTCTTATTTCTGTAATTGACTATTGTATTTTTAAACAGTGAAATTGACATATGCATATACTTCTGAGTCACCTCAAATATTTAGTACAAAGATATTTTAAGCAGAATATTGAATTAACTTACTAACTGGACCTTTTTTTTTAATTAATGATGAGGATTTTGTCCTAGAAGGTATTAATTTTTTTGTATAGTTGAACCTATCAATCTTTTTCTTTATTGCTAAATGTTTGGTTCATGCTTGGGTAGGCCATTTTAATTTCAGATCAATTGAAATACTGTTCTGTATTTTCCTTTAATACTTTATATGTTTTATAATTAGTATTTTTATCTATTTGGTGTATTTTATAATGCAAAAATTCAATTTCATTGTCTTGCAAATAGTTATCCAATTGTCTCCTTCAAAGTGTTTCAGTCTTTTCCAAATTGACACTCACTTACATTTTCTCTCTTTTCATACTTTTTGTTAGTACATTCCATGAGTATATCTGTTTTTTGTTTGTTTGTTTCTGGACCCTTTCTAAATTGAGTTTTAAATCTAGTATCATCATTATAATAGGCAAATGGATGAAATGTCCCTGGAACACATCTGAGAAAATGTAGGCTAAGCAAAATATAAACCTAAACTGGTCAAATTGTCTCTGAGTATTTTTTGCTAAATGTATTTGAGTTGTTGCTTCATACTTTGTTTTTCTTTGATTTTAAATAGATATGTTTTTTTTTAATTAGTATGTAAGAAAAACATTTGTCCAGGCTGGCATTCATAATTTTAGGGTCCCAGGATGGATTTGTCATAGAGGGTTACTGCTGGGATCTATTTACCCATGATTTAGAAGTGCTGATTTTGCATATTCGGAAGCTAAATAACTTGTTTTGTTTTTGTTTTTGGTGCAGGGAATGAAACCCAGGGGTGTTCTACCACTGATCTATAACCCCCAGCCATATTTTGTATTTTATTTGGAAACAGAGTCTCACCAAGCTGCTGAGGCTGGCTTTAAACCTGCAGTCCTCCTGGCTCAGCCTCCCAAATACTGGGGTCACAAGCATGCACCACTACACCTGGTTTGAAGAACTCTTAAGTTATGTGGAGCACAAAAGTATGGGATGTCAAGTTTGAGTTGTATAGAGATATTTGAGATTTCAATATAATTAATAATGAATAAGCTTTTGGATATAACTTTATACATCCAAGACTGAGAATATGTACCTGAATATAGCTTGAATAATTAACTGGAAATAATAATTATTTGACATCATAAAGGCATTATTAAACAGAGTAACTTCTTTATCCCTTAAAATGTTTTGATGCTTTGGGAGAATAGAAAGAATCAGTACTTTGTTCTGTATGGGATCTTTCTTACAACTCTATACCTTCTTCAAATTCCCCAATGAGTTTGGAATGCAATTAAAACTCTAAAGTAACTCTCAGATGTATCTGCTGTGGTTCCAGGGCCACTTCCCCTTGTGAGGCTGCCGAATGAGCTCATATCCAACAATATGCCATCATTTTTATATTTTACTGGATTGGAAAGAGAAAAAAGATCACAGGGTGATAGGAAGAAAGAAAAGTATAACCATGGGAGAATGAAAACCATCTGTATTTGTGAAATATGTAATTTTTATACATATGATTTCCAACAACAGAAACAACAAAAAATAAATCCAACAAATATTAGAACTAAGTAAATTTACTGACATTGCTAAATACAAGGTCACTATAACAAATAAGTTATTTATCTATATATCAGAAACATAGACCCAGAAGTTAAATAATAGATGGCAAAGCCATTTGTTATTATCAATATCTGGTGTTTTAGTCAGCTTTTCCATTGCTGTGACCAAAATACCTTTCTTCCTCTAAGCACAACTTAGAGGAAGAAAGCTTTATTGGGGCTCACAGTTTCAATGCATGGTTGGCAGACATCAAGGCAGAAACTTCTATAGAAGGGGTATGGCAGAGAAAAACCACTCTCAACTCTTAGTATCTCGAAGCACAGAGAAAGGGGTGGGGATGAGGGACAGATACAGTCCCCAAGGTTATACCCCCAGTGACTCACCTTCTCCAGCAGGCCCTTCCTTCAAACTTGGCTGCATTGCCAACATATGAGATTAGGGAGAGGATTTTAAACCCAAAGCATAACAGCTAGTTCCTAGGAATAAATTTTATTAGACAAATAAATCTGAAAAGATGAGAGTATAGATTTTTAAATTGAAAAAACCCTATAATAATTAGATGTTTTAGGACAATAAATTAGTTACACAAGGATATACAGAGTCCAGAAACAGTCTTAGATACACAATGACACTTGGTATAGAGTACCCCTCTTTGTTACTACAGTTAGTCAGACTGAAAGTTACAACAGTCTTTAAAAGAGGAGACTGAAATGTTTCAGAGTTACTCCAGAGCATAGAAAAGGTGAGAAATTTTCCTAAGTCATTTTAAGATAGTATTATCATCTTAATACAAACTTGTAGAATGATAGCTTAAAATCAACAAAAGAAAATACCCAAAGAGAAACTAATATTATTGGATAATCTCACTTAGGAGAAATTCTAAATGAAATATTGACAAATTGCTGGGTGTGGTGGTACAGGCCTGTAATCTCAGTACTTGGGAGGCTGAGACAGGAGTATCACAGGTTCAAGGTGAGTCTCAGAAATTTTGCAAGACCCTCAGCAACTTAGCAAAATCTTGTTTCACAATAAAAAATAAAGGACTGGGGTGTAGCTCAGAGGTAGAATGCCTATGGGATCAAACCTTATTATCAAATAAATAAATAATGAATTGAATACAGCAACACACCAAAAATGATCTTATCTTCACCATTTAGTGTTTATCCCAGAAATACAAGAAATGGTCACTACCAAGCAGCTTGTTATTATAGTCAATAAATTAATGGTTAAAAAATGATTGTTCATATAGATACTAGAAAATTTTAATTTTAGTGATTTTTTTATTTAAATTGATTAGCAAACTAATAGAAGAAAACTTTCTGAAGTTGATTGGAGATATTTTACAAAATCCTATACAGCCAAATTATAAATTTTCCTTTAACCATTTCTATAATCCCATCTCAAAATTTTGATGTGACATATTTTCATCTTCAGTTAAATATTTTCCTATTTTCATTGATTTTTTTCTTTGACTGGTTGGTTATTTAAATGTATGTTTCTTCATTTCTAATTAGATGAGAATTCTCTAGGTAACTTTTTGATAATGATTTCTAGATTCGGTCTCATGTTGAAAGAATGTAACCTGTTTATTTTTATTTTTGAATGTTACTAGAATTTGCTTTGTGGCCTGGCAGATGATTAATTGTAATAAGTGGTACATTTGTGCTTTCCTAAAAAGAACATGTATATCATAGATGTTAACTACAGTGTTTCATCTATATCACTTAGGTTAATTTTAATAATTATAATGTTCAAAAATTTTGTGTCCTCACTGATTTTTTATCTGTTTATAATTGTAATTACTGACAAATATGTTTTAAAATCTCCCATTGAAATTGTGTACTTATATATTTTATATTTTTTACATTGTATATTTATTTGGCTTATTATATTATAAAACTATATTATGTGTAAATGAATTTAGAATTTTTATATATTGCTGCAATGTCACCTGAATAGCTGGATCTTGAGCAGGGTTTGATCCCACTGGAACCTTGCAAGGCAGATGATTCCAAAAGAAGGAATGAGTAGCATTTCTCACTTTGCATTGTTATATTCTGGAAATTTGGGGTGTTTTGGGTTTTGCTTTCACATTCATTATAAAGGAAAATTTCTTAGAAACACAAGATGGCTGTTTGGATTGTGACTCCTCAATGTTAGCTGAAAAAGACAATGCCTCAGCTTGCCTAAGAGATATTCATTAACCTTTTTACAAACATCAGGAAATGGACTTTGCAAGCCTGGTTACTATCAGCATAGGTTAAAAACAATATAGTTAAACCAAAGAAACTCAGGACTACTATTTTATCTATGAGTAAAGAAAGCTTTAAGACAGATAGTTTCTCTTTCTCTCTCTCTGAAACACCTCCCCCTTGTCTCTACCACACATTAACTAACTCTAGCTGCCTGAAAATAAGATAAGAACAGTGCTTACAGGAGCTAGGCAAATAATGAAGATGAATAGAAACTCTTCTTCGTCGTTAACCTTTAACACTGTTTTTGTACTAAAAGTATTTTTATATATGTATTGTATTCTGTAACCTTTGCTGTATTCTTAATCCCATCAAATACCATGGGAAATGGCTTTTCTAGTTAAAGATGTACCTACTCAACTTTTAGGATAAACAAATCTGTAAAAATTCCTGTTCTGTATGTCTCATTGTAAAAGATAGTATAAGAAACAGCTTTTTGGAATAAACAGATGCGTTTCAACACTGCATTGGGTGTGAGCGTATTCTCTCGACCTCATCACAATCCACACCTAACGAGGGACCCCCGACCCTGCTACCTCGAGGGCTGGCCCCCGACATATTGCGAAGTTTCCCACTTTATGGTAATAATCATTTTTTATTAAAGATTACTTCTAGTACATGTAATATACACTCTTATACATAATATATTATGTACTACATATATATATGTACATTTTTTTGGGAAAATATCGGTAAACTATTGCTATAATTAGATATAAATGTCCCCTAAAATGTTCATCTATTTAATATTCAGGGTTGATATAGTTGAGTCATGAGGGTTGTAATTCCAGCAGTTGATAAATTCATTGTAATGGATTTATCTGGGTGGTAGCCTGGGCTGGTAGGGTATAGCTAGAGAGGTGAGTCCCTGGGGGGTTGGCCTTGGGAATTATATATGGTTCTTCCTCCCCCGCACTCCCTCTCTCTTGCTTTTGGCCTCCATGATGTGTGCCTCCCTTTCTCCTCCTCCTGCTGTCATGCTCTGAGATGTGTGGTCCTTGGCCTCACATGAACTGAATCCCAAACTGTAAGAAAATAAATCTTCTTTCTTCTAAGTTACATGGTCATAATCTCT
>PVLC010021716.1:0-27616 GCA_004027655.1 Graphiurus murinus
AAAAAAAAAAAAAAAAAAAAAAAAAAAAAAGAATAACACCCAAGTTGGATGTGGTGGTACATGCCTCTAGTTCTAGTACTTGGAAGACAGGAGGATTGCATCTTTGAGGTCAGCCTCAGAAACTTAGCAAGACCCTCAGCAACTCAGCGAGACTATGTTTCAAACTAAAAAATAAAAAGGGCTGGGAATGTAGCTCAGAGGTAGAATTCCCCTGGGTTCAATCCCCAGTACTGAAAAATCATAAGGAAATACTGATAAATTAATCATGCTGATCAGAATGAACACCTGTGAACTTACTGAATTAAATTAGAAGCACATAAAGGCATGGGTTTATCAAATCCACATCAGAGACACCAGGTCCTTAATATTATCAAATATGCCAGACCAATAAATGATGGAACTTTCTAACTGAAATATATAAAAAGAGTAGCACCTAAGAGAACAGTATGTCCACACCTGACCAATCATTTTATCAGACCACCTGGGGAATGCATCCTGAGATAGACCTGTCAGTGATGAACTCCTGCCTCTGGGGCCTTCAGCTCAGCTTGATCTTCTTGCTTGATGTGATCTACTTCAAAATTGCCTGCTGTCAGGACCCTAGTCTTGCCTTGAACAGCTCTGTATTCTCTGAACATTTTCTAGCCTTGAACAACTTCTTCTCAGGCTGAATTCTTACTCTATTAGACCACCTGCATTGATTATTTTCCATCTGTACCAGCTCTCTTCATTTGCTTTCGGTTCTGTCTCTTTAAAATCCATGGCCACTGTTAACCCTTTTCAGCTGTTCTGTAACCTATATATCATGGTGTAAAGTGATGTGTGACTTGAGCAATATAGATATTAGTAACTAGGATTAGAATGGAATAAAGGAACCTGTGCTTGCTACGGTCCCAACACCAAATGAACCGTGAGTATTCAAGGAGTTAATGTTGATAAAGTTGATGTAGTTTGTGAATTTGTTGTTATTCAGTAAATTTGAACACTGTGGAAACACACAAACCTGTCTGGTCTATGTTAATGATGTAGTTAGCTCATGACAGTTTTAGTAAGTTATTCTTGATAAAAAGTTCTATGTGTTATAGAAAATTGCAGAATATTATCGGTTTGTTTCATATAAAAATTTCCTCAATTTTTCAGATTTGAACTAATCACAGACATTCAATCTAGGGGGCACTTTTAGAGTAGGGAAGAGAGAAGAGGTTGCTTAACTTCATTAAATGAGTTTCATTTCCATTGTGCCTTCTCAAATGAATTTTTCAGAAGATCAATTTTAGGGTCTATCAATCCTGGCATGTGTCCTTTTTCTACCACTCATGGTAATTTCTTTAATATAAGATCAGCAGATTAATACTTTTTCAAGAAAGCAACATTGATGCTTTTTAATGTGAAACAACTGCTTAGGGTAATTCAGTGGTTGCTATATAACCACTGCTTATGCCAAGACATTAAACTCTCAGTTTTGAGAATGGCTGAAATATTTGTCCAGGCTGGCTGTCTAGTGAGATGGATATCACTTTTAATGTTTCTACCTTGATTCTTGGTGCTCTTGCTCCTAATCTTAGGGATGGAAGTAAAGTCAGATCATAAACATTCTCATCATCCAGACAATTCTGAAATCCATATACTGCTTGCCAAATACTCATATGTTTTTAAAAAAGAAAGAAAGGAATTATGACTTTTTCTCTCAGTCATCTTTTCTATTGATAAAAACAACTATTTCTCTTAGTCACGTTATTTTTATTCCCTCTATGCAACATGATTGTCCTTGACTTTAGATTTTTTTCTTTAATTGAGGGTCATTTCTTGACTCATTTGGCTTTTTCTTCTTTGGTAAATTCTCTCTCAGATCTAGTATAAACAATTCTAGACTTACTTGATTATATCTATTTGTAGTTGCATTGAATATTCAGTTTTAAACTTTCATTTCAGCTCTGAATTATGTATATCAAATGAATCTTAACCACTATAAAACCAGCAATAGGATAGGTAAGGCATTCTTGACCCATAGTCTCCTGTGATTTAAATTACTTCTCAGAAGCCTAACAACTTTGGAAGACTCATCAACCATCTCATATTTATAGGCTAGTAAGGTGCTTCTGACAGTCAGCTACTCTCAGAAATATTGTAAAAACCTGGTATGGTTAAATTCATGATAATTTTACTGATCTACATGTGGCTCAGAGTAAGATAAAAGAACTCCAAATTCAAAACAGTTTATTTTCTTTACAATAGCTTTTTCCTAAAATTTAAACCTTTTTGTAAGAATCTCAAATGATGATATGCTAATTTAATGAGGAACAACAATGGGGAAAGAAGAGTCAGGCATTATATTACTAAAACATCAGATAAGAAAGCAAACTTTTCAAACCCCAGTTTTAGAAGAGTTCAGGGCTATGTAGATGAAATGTGAGAGAAGGTTAATTCTTACTCCCTGGTTGTGAGGTAGGATAGAAGAAAATAAACAGGTAGAAAGAAGACAAAGTGCTGGGCGTGGTGTCGCAGGCTTGTAATCCCAGCATTTGGGAGGCTGAGACCAGAGGATCTGGGTTCACGGCTGGCCTCAGCTACCTAGTGAGGCATTCTGCAACTTAGTGAGACTCTGTTTCAAAATAAAGAATAAAAAATAGAGCTGGGGGTATAGCTTGGAGGTAGAATATCCCTGAGTTCATTTCCCAGTATCCCCTCCCCCCCAAAAAAGGACAGAAAGGGAGGAGGAGGAAATTGTAACTTTAATATGAAAGTTGTATGCTAAAGTTTCTCACTCCCCGAACCAGGTCTTTCACCCCCAAATTTCTGGGAAATTTACAGGTGTTAACTCATTCACTTGTGATAAGTAATTTGAGAACTGTTAATTATCCCACCTATGACTAGCTAAGCAGTAGAGATATATATTGATCAGACAACAGAGACCACAAAAAGAATCCAGAAGGTGACTGGACCACCAAACAGGAAATTCATTCGCTTATGATACTTATCTCATACCTAATGAGAAGACAATAGAGACCACACTAAAGATCCAGAAAGTGACAAGATCACTGGACAGATGTTATTTTCACATGCCCAAGCCTACCCCTCTCCACACTTTCTTTTAAAGGGGAGCTATGAACCCTTAAAGAACATCTCACTCTGGAGATGTCCTGCATTCTCCTTTGAATGTGTAATTCTTGCTTTCCCATATTTTTTTGTCTCTGACTGACTCGTGATGAAATTCTTTTCCATCACATAAGCTAAGGACCCCACTGGTCTAGAGTTGCGATCCCCTCTTTCCCACTCTAGGAACTTCTAGGACCCTTTATGGGATCATTTCTTCTTCTATGTCAGTTGGAGTCGCTGGGTCCCAGTGTTTCTCCTTTAGCTTCTCTATTATTCACATATTGTATTATTTTTCCCTTGTGGAGCTCAGGCCCTGGCCTGAGGACTTTGAAGTATTTCTGTCCTGCTGGGAAGCATGTCCCTGCCATTCCACATTGAGCTTTGGAGTGCATTTTCCCACAGGAACATTATAACATGGCATTTAAGTTTCACAAAATTCTCAGGACAGAACTTTGCTTCAGCTGCTTTATCTATCTAGTTGTCTCTGGGGAAAATGCAAACAGAGTCCTAAATAAATAACTGCCAACCTGAACTCTCTGGGAACATAGTCCACACAGAAGCTAGAGGGTGCCTTTATGTTTAGGCATATCAAAGAAATCCTTATTGGCTTCTCTCCAAGCTCTCCTGAAAATCTCGAACATTCTGACAACCCTGGCAGAAGGCAGCAGGAAGCCGGAAGGTACATACTATTGAACTTTTGAACTCTGAAGCAGCATCTATTTTCTTACTTCTGTTTGTTGACTCTTCTTTGATCTCATCTTATTAGAAAGATAATACCCTAACATTTTAGCATATTTAAAATAAACTGCTTCCACCATCCTCCAGGGAGCTCAGCTTAACTTTAGCCTTTTCCCAATCTCTAAAGCTTTTGACTGTGGTGTGTACTCACCTTCACAGAAATTGTCTGTTTAATAATTCTCCCTAACAGGGAGTTTACTTTTCTGAGCACACTCGAGGCAGGCAGGGCTGTTTATATTTCATTTGATCATTTGAACATGAACCCTATTTCTAATGTTGTTACTGATGAGGTAGAAGAGAAGGAATAAAATTTAGGTAGGAAGGAGACCCTGGGAGGAAAAGGAAAAATATAGTTTTAAAATCTGGAGAGTTTAAAGCTAACTCCACCCCTTGGAAGTTTCTTAGGAGGTCCCACACCCTAATCCCCTGGAAGCCCTGCCCCCACCTGAGATTCAGGACCAAGGACACCTGAGATTCAGGGCCAAGGTCGGATCCATCTTGAAACCTGAGGAAGAGGAGGATCCAACTTTTCCTGTGCCCACCCTCTTTTGGACGACCACCTATACCTGTGTTCCAGAATTCTAGGCCAACCCCCTCGGATATTAAGGACTAAGGAGGCAAGGACTGTCTCTCTTGCCCTCCTGCTCTGGGACTCAGAAGATCTGTTTCCCTGAATCCCTTGTTTCCCTGAATAAATACCTGCCTTTTGTCCCCGACTGGCATGTGTTAAAATTCTTTTTATCACGGAGGCCAAGGACCCATGAGTGGGACCGTGTTATCCCACTACATTACTATCTTTGAAAGGTTACTACTCAAACTAAAGGACCAAAAAGAATTGAAACCTTGTCTGTGGTTATGGTGGTGGTGGTGTTAGTGGTGATGGTGAAGGCTGTCTAGAAGGTCCATTTGTCCAGAGCCTGACTTTCGGAAAAGGTTTAAATTTTGGCATGCTTTATTGCAATATGAAAAGCAGGTTGTGCCTATCTCTGATTACTCCAAGGCACCCTGTTACTATACTTTCTAAGGTAGTAGTTTGCTGTGAATTACTCCATTTTGAGAATAAGTACTCAGGTAGAATGACTACACATTGTTTGTACAGGTAAACAACTGTAATCTGCATGCCACAGCCATAAAGCACAGCCTGATGAGTTAACTGCACTGATAGGTAACAACCACCTGTGAATTTCTCAAATTAAATCAGAAGTTCAAGGACAGCAGACATAGGAGTTTATCAACCACACCAGACCACCAAATGATGTGAACCCCTCTCCTGGGACCTATAAAAGGAAGAGTACCCCAAGAATGGTTATGTTGTCACAATGACCTTATCATTTGGTCATGAGCCTTGGCCAGGAAAATCATCACAGTGATGAATTTCTGATTCTCTGTCCCTGGGCTTCAGCCCAGCACTATTTCTCCTGCCCATGAGGACCATTCAAGAACCATTTCAAACTGACAGCTCCAGCTGGCACTTTAAGCTGACACCCTGAAACTACTCTCTGTCTCTTGCCTTGACAATTCTGTGGGAGTTGGTTATTAAAGCCTCCCCTGCCTTTTTTTTTTTTTTTTTTTTGGAGGGGGAGTGGTTGTGGGGATTAATCCCAGGGGCATTCTACCTATGAGCTCCAACTCCAGTACTCTTTATTTTTTATTGTGGAACAAGGTTTTGCTAAGTTGCTGAGGCTGGCCTTGAACCTCTGCTCCTCCTGTCTCAGCCTCCTAAGTACTAAGATTACAGGTTTGCACTATGCCTGGCTATCTGACCATCAACAGTGACTCTGCATCCTGTCTACTTTCTGCCTTTACACTTGGCAAAGCTTTCAGAATCCCCATGCCACTTTAGCCCTTTTTTAGCCTTTCTGTGACCTACTTATATCATTGTAAAGTGTGACGTATAATTTGAGTGTTATAGATATTAGAACTTAAGACTGGAAGAGAACACCTTGCAATTGTTTCAGCCATGATACCAAGTAAGCCATGGGTATTTTCATTGAATTGTCACTGAATAAAGTGGTGTAGCTTGTGAATTTATCGTTATGCAATAAAATCTGACATTGTGGAAAGACACAAACATGTTTGATCTATGTTAATGACATAGTGTGTTCATGCCACTCAAAATGAGAAAATACTAGTAATACACTCAAAAGGCTAAAAGATGAGATCCTGCATTTTCAATATTATGTTCCTAAACCACATCAATGTAACATACTATGAATTGATATGTATTTTAAAATAAGTGTATTAGTGTTGTTGGCAAATTAATTGATATTCTTTAAAAAATATTAACCCTGTAATTATCTTGAAAATACCAAATTATGTTGTATTTAAATTTTGGCTTTACATGCATTATTTTTAACATAAACATTAAAAATTGAGTCCAAGTAGTGGGTAGTACCACAATGTCAGCAGCATTTCTAAAACTCATTTCCCTCCTTTCTTCCTTCCAAATATCACCCCAATTTTCTTTTGGCTTTATCCATCTCGCTTGTGCTCTATTGGGCCAGAAGGGCCCTGCTTGTCTTGAACAAGTTAGCATGTTTCATTCTTGTGGTCACATTCCTAGTTCAGGAATGCTTATGAATTCTATGGTCTAATTGGATTGAGTTCCAGGACTCTTTCTGGGAGGGATGTTAGAGTCCTTCTCTGAATAGATTTGAAAGACAAAGTTGGTACTTTATACCATTAAAAAATAAAAAGAACTTTGAGGGCACAGAAGAAATGTGTACCTTGTGCCATGAGAAGAATGAATCTTAATAGAGCTCTAGAGATTGAGACCCCATGACCTGGGTCCATCCATTATACAATCATGTATTTGCAAATCTGAGTCCTGATGTGTCTGAGGAATGTTAATGTTCATGATGAACAACTTTCCCTACTTTTGAAATCAGATTTGCATTAAATGTTTTGCTATTGGTCACATAGTGCTGATGTTTTTCTATAATACTGAAATGAGTTTTCTTAAATTTTTGGAATTCAGAGATTGTTAACATCTGGAAGTGGCAAAGGTGTTTCTCAGCTTTGGTGTGCCCTTGCTCCATTAGATGATTCTCACATGCCACTGCCTTCTCAGTAAGACATCCCTGTGAGTTAGAGGCCCAAGATCAGAAGGGTTGCCCCAGTTCTCAGGAATATTTTAATGGTCTGAAGGAGCCTTGAGATTGAGGACCCAGAATACTGCTCTATACTGTACATTCTTCTCTTTTAAAATATGCTTTTATTGGTGCATTGTAATCACACATCGTAATGAAGTTCAGAGTGACAGGGACATACATGCATGCAGCACTTGGAAAGCTTCCTCCCCCCCATGCCCCAGGCTCTTACCACATCCACTTCTCTTCCCCAAATGTGATGCTGAGATTGGCATTGATAATTTAAACATGTATATAATGTCTATTTCTAATTTGATTAAAAACAAAATTCTCCAAACTGGAATGAAATGCAAAAAGATGTTAACTGAACAGTATATAACCAAGAAGGAAAAGCATGCTGGGTAAAAATCTGTTGTGCATTTTATTCCTTTTGGAAAGTCGATTATAAGTACAAGCTAGCTCTAAACCAGTGGTTCTCACCAGAAGCTGATTTTAACCCCTAGGAGACATTTGGCAGTGTCTGGAAGGAGTCATTTTAGGTTGTCACAATTAGGGGTAAGTTACTATTTGTAGATGCCAAGGATGCATATATAGGGAACCTCCCTCCAACAAAGAATTATTTAGCCTAAAATTTTAATGGCAATGAGCTTGAAAACTCCTGTTGTATCATATAAGGTAGCAAAGAAACTGATGATAAAGCTGTTGCCTTTTCTGACACTCTTGTTCAGTCTTTTGTTTTCTATCTCTTATATGTGCTAAGGGAACATATTTACTATTTTTCAGAGCTTCCTAGATAAGGTTTTGATTTTTCATTGTTATTGGGAAAAATGATAATTTTGAAAGTTAGAGATTTTTTTCTATAGTTCAATTAGATAACTTAGAGACTATTCCCTAAGTAATGGAGACTGTTTCCCTTAGCTGTTTTTTTTCTCTCTCTAAATTTCTAAGTAATTAAATCTACACAAGGCACTATTTATTTATTTTTTAAATTCAAGTTAGAGATTATTTCTACTTTGCAGCTCCTCATAATGTAATAGTGGAAATGGGTCAAGTATGAAAGAGGATAAACCCATGATCCAAGTGTAATTTATAGTTTACCTACTTCTGGGATAATTACTATTGCACAAATATGGCTACTTTAAAAGGC
The DNA here is from genome assembly GCA_004027655.1 of Graphiurus murinus. Classification (NCBI taxonomy): domain Eukaryota; kingdom Metazoa; phylum Chordata; class Mammalia; order Rodentia; family Gliridae; genus Graphiurus; species Graphiurus murinus. The sequence goes on from PVLC010021716.1 coordinate 8,071, forward strand.
CACTCCTGGCTTATTGCCTTCCTCTGGTGGCACCTCTAGGACAATAAACCTCTGCAGCATATTCAGGAGCTTATAGGCAGCTGCCTGGGGTGAGGCTGCCGGCTGTAATCACTCACTTTTCCCTGTGCAAAGACAGCAAAGAGAAAACGCAGCTCAGCAAGGCTGAGGGTGCATGAAATTGTATTAAGCAACACTCATGACAATGACTGGATTTGCTATTTTAAAGTAAGTGACTAAATTTTTTTTCTTTTTTTTTTTTTAAATTGTAATTTTCCTGTGCTGTTAAGTGTAAAGGTGACCGCTCCGTGGTGGGATCTCAGTGGTTTGTACTCGACAGCTAATCAGGTTGATTCATTTGGTGAGGTGGGCAGTAAGCTCAGTTATAAAGCAGCATTGAGTCCTTACCTCACTGCAATATAAACTGGGCATTTTTTTCTTTCTGCTTTTTTAAAGAAAATAAATACAGTCATGCAGACTCTTTAGGAGAACACAGTAAAGACACACATGGTTTTATATGTGTAGCAGAAAAAGTAATCATCTGTGGAACAAAAACCAGTTTTCTTACTGAGTTTATGATTAGCCTTTCAGTAAATTATTTAGGCTGCCATCTCTAAAGGGAGTTGGGGTTTTAGATAGGGACCACCCTGGGTTTATTTTAGCTTCATTCTATTTTATACTCTGGCAGTAGTGGAGTATAAAAACACATTTACCTATTGTTAATTGCCTAAGAGGAGACCAGAGATGGGTTAGCAAGGGCTCAGTATTACCAAATTTCCCCACAGGATGGCATCCATCAGTTAAAAACAAAATTCACAGTATTAGCAGGATTTACAAAAATAGAGATGGATTAAATTTTCTATTAGGCTTTACAATGTTTAGGGTTGATTTTGATACACACTTTAACTTGATCATAGTGAGCCAGCGAGGGAGGATGTGGGTGTATGCCAGGAGCTGGCACAGAAACAGAGATGGAATTTGTGGTATGTGCACAGGGAGAGGTGGACTCATGCTGAGGATGGAGTTGCTAACAAATAAAGCTTAGCATTTAAGAGCCCTTGATCACCAGCAGGCCATTTACCGAATTAATTTTTTCCCCTTCATCAGAAGATTAGCAACTATCAGGAGATCAAATCAGAACAAGCAGAGGCTCATGCCAAATTGAGGAGCAAAGCACAAGATGATTTTGAGATTTGGTTTGGTGAAAACAGAGTTCTACTATTCCTAATATTTTATAGTTTGAAAATAACAGAAATAGAGTATAGTATTTTATTTATACGACCATAGAAATCAGATAGGACAGTCCTGATTATATTTGGGGTTGTAATGGAATGGGAAGTCCAAAAGAGAGGGAATTTCTACAAGGAAGGATTAGAACAAAGACAGTGGTTATTCCAGTATTTCTATTTAGGAGGACTTAGCCAGTAGGAAGGTGAATGAATGAGGCTTGGTTTGAAGCTGTGTGTGCCCAGCAAATATACTTTCAAAATGAGGTTTGTGTTGCAGACGAATAAAAATAGCAAAGTTTTCTAAAGAGGATTTCCTAATGCTTAATGATAGAGAAACATTATTGTCCATATTAAAGAATGTTATTATTATTATTAAAATATTTGAGGCAGCTTGGAAGATTGACAGTAACCAGGGATAAGGGCACTAACTCTCCTTCTGGCTACCGTTGGCATTGCCATGGGCACCTCAGTCCTCTGGCCCTTCCTCAGATACCTTTCCACTGTGGAGTAGTTCCTTAGACCTCCTTGAGTCCTGCATGGTGAATACCTGTTGTATTCTCCGGAGATTACCTCCCTTCTCCTCCTCTTGTTCTTTCTGTGAGTCTGATATCCCTTTGTCAATTACGTCTTGCAGACCTTTTATGGCTAAATTTGCCAAGCATACTTTTCCATCACCTTGGAAAGGACACAAGAGCACTCCTGGGAGGAATCATTTCCATGCGAAAGAAAGTGAAATCACAGTTCATTCCTCCCCCAGTACCAACTGCCAATTCATTTCAGTTGCAAAGTGTGTGGGAATTCCATTATTGTATGTTGGCAAATATGCTTTTCTACATGCCTGTCTGCATGAAAGGTATCTACTGAAAAAGCTTATAGAAAGTAAGAACTTTCTATAAGCTTTAAGAAAGTTATCTTCTCTGACTCACATAGTTCTTACAGGCATAGCCATTTTATTAAAAAAAATGCAAAACAAATAAAACAGAAAGAAGCTACTAATTGAAACATCTCAGTGCTGGAAGAGTCCTTAGGCACTAGTCCCAGTTGCAGATGCAGCAGACTTCATCTGCTTGATTAAGAAGACCCTTTTAGGGGTGGGGGTTGTTTAAAACACTGATAAGTATAACCCATGTGAGGAAAATCTGATTCACTTGGGGCCCTGGACTCTGTATTTTAACCTCTGCCTGCTCAAAACATTGATCGAATTTGGAAACCAAATGAATCCTAAACCCACACCAGAGCCCACTCTGTATTTCAAACACACTGAGTCTTGAAGGGTCCAATGGAATGACTGAGATACCATTTAAATTCAGCGATCTTATTTCTTGGTTGAAAGCTGTAATAACATTGATATATATGTTTGTCTATTCTATTTGTGCATGTCAGCCCTGGCCAAAGAAATCTGTAAACACAGAGTGTGTTTTAAATCTCTTCGGAGTCCAGCCTTGAAAAATGTTAAGAAACAATATTATTATCTTCTACAAAAAGCAGAGAAACCCCAAATCCTTCCAGCTGCCAACATTTTCATATTGAAAAAAAAGCATTTGGTACTGTGTTTTGAAAGCAGGCACCTGTCACTTCTGGGCATGCCCTGGACATCTCTTTGGTGTGATTATTGCTAAAAGTAAAATTTCCTCAGGCCGTGGTGGCAATGCTTCTGTCTTCTTGAGTCCTGAGTTCTTTGATGACATTCTATTAGGCAAAGGAAAAACAAAAAACAAACAAGCAACAACATCAAAAAACCCTGGGTCTTTTCCTTTTGATATCATCAGTATGTAAAATCACAGGCATGAAAGGACTTTGACATCTTTGTTGGTAAACAAACGGAGCAGTTGCAGTTATTTTGACAAGAAGGTAAGGAGGCTTGCTGCTCTGGCAGGCTCTTTCTCTTTTTCTCTTTCACTTTCTCTTCTCCAACTTGACAAGTGGATTGCAGAGGCCAATGAAAACATCGGTGTCTCTTTCAGGTTGAGAGCACTTGTTAGGCATCTGTGAGGGCAGCTTTCTTGCTGTTGGATGTCAAGTCACTGCCATGTGAAAGAGGCAGCAGTTTTGGAATCTTGGACTGCTCAGCCTTCGCTTTCCTGTGAGCAAGTAGTGCCGCTAACAAGCAAGTGGCCCAATTAGAAACTGAAGGAAATACTTCACAGTAGGTGACACCAACTAGCTTTCCTGACCGTGGCATTACTTGTGCTACAGGCAAGGACAGTAAGGAGAGGTGGTGGTGGCTGAGAGGAAATGGTGGCAGAGTTCATATTTCCCTAAGAGGAAAGAAACCACTCTCTTTCTCACTGTTGTTGGCAAGTTGTTGATCTTGAAAATCTGAAAACTCATCACAGTTTCTTTCCCACACTGTTAATATTTTAAACGATGTTGAGAGGCATTATTCAACTGTAAACATCACACAATGCTTGAGATTACACAAATTTATCCACAGCTTACCTACTGTCTTTTCATTTTAATTATTCTGTCAGGGTTTATATATTTTCAACCCCAGGTGCTTAGCCGTCTGCAGATATCACCTTTTGTTTTTCTTGGTGCTCCCATGGAGAAATTTACCCATGCTTTCTGACACATTCTACCACAGCTGGGTGACATGGTGTCCTCCTTTCTGCAGGCTTCACCCTCCTCAGATGGATCTCATGGTCATCATTGTGTTCTGTCGGTGCTCCTGGGATCCCAGTACTTCCTCATCAATTCTTTGACCCATTGGTAGGGACAATGTCTTTCCCCACCTTTCTTGGAATTGTACTTCGTTACCAAAGACACAATATTCAGTTGGAACCATGTCTCCCATTGTCCTTCTTGAAAACAGATTGTCATTGTTTTCCTTTGGAAGGAGGCTTTTCCTTCCTCTAAGATTTTCTTCATCTTTATCAGGCTACTTTTGAGACAGTGACATATGAGGATTGATAAAAACAGTACTACATTCCAGACCATGACAATCCAAAAAGAAAGGAGGACCAGGCTCTTCTAGTTCAAGCAGGTCTCATCATTAGTTGTTTGAGATTTCAACATAGTAGAAGATGAACCACACAACTTGTCCTCTTAGCCTAAGTCTGCTTGTCATGGCTTGTAGCATGTGTCCTCTTGACAATTCACACTTAAGAGAAGGTGACCAGTGGTGACAAAGACACATTTCTTCAGCTTTCAAGGTTCAGATTCAGGTCTGCTTAAAGAGTACAGCTTAAAGAGTCCATGAATCAGTTAGTTTTCACTGCATAACAAAAACCTTGAGATTAGTGTCTTAAAACAGCATTTTTAACTTATTTTATGATTTTGCATTATCAAAGATTTGGGCTTGTTTACCTTAGAAGTTCTTCTAGTCTTGGTTGGACTCATTTATGTGTATGTAGTCAGTTGCTAAGTTAGCTTGAGGCCAAATCACCTAAGATGACCTCAGCTGATGTAGCTCATTTCTGCTCCATATCCTACTCCAGTGAGCTAGCCAGGGCTAGGATTCCAAGCAAAATTAAGGAAGGATACAATATTTCTTGAGGCCTAAGCTTGAAATCATCACATCATTACTTCTGCATTCTATTAGCCAAAGCACATCAACAGGAAGGTGGGAATTCATGGGAAGGAAAATAGGTCCCTTTCCTAATGGGATGAGGTAAAAATTTAATTCCAAATGTTAGGCATATTCCTTGTGCCAGCTGTAGAGCTCTGTGCTCCATATAGCACTCTGAAGCTTCTTGTCTCTTTATAGCATGCTGGGATTCTAGTAAGAAAAACCAACCAGAGTTACTCTAGGTCAATTGTGGTAGTTATGACTTCTTCCATTCATTATTATTCTAGTACTTCAAGTGATAAATCATCATTTTGGACAATATAAAAACAAATTATTTTCACATTTAATTTTTTCTTTCATTTGTCTTGTTATCCCTGAGTATTTGTTATCTCTATCTACTTTCCTTCATAACAAAGTATTTTTTGATAGAGATATTCTATCTTTTTTTTCTTTATTTCTTCAACTGAGTATAAATTTATAACCTATCAGTCAGCTTTATTTCAAATGGGCAACCATGAATCTCAGTGGCTTACAACCCTTTGACTAAGCTCCCATATGAGAGGGCATGCCCCTTTTTGTGGCATAAGGAAAGATTAAAAGTCTAAGATGAGCCACACAGTTAAGTTTAATCTTTTTATTTGGATCTGACAAACATAATTCAACTCACATCCCATTGGCCAAACCAAGTCACATGTCCAGATTAAAGTCAGTGGGATGGGAGTACACATGACACTGGGGAATGGCATGATGTACAATGTATAATAGTATCACCTACCATCAGACCACTAAAGTCTGTTCTTGATCAACACCTAAGTGATCATGGAGTTACCAGATTGTGGGTCTTGTTCATGAACACACTTGAATTTCTGTCCCGGCACTTTAATTCCATTTTCAGTAAGCCTTCCTTAGTTTTCTGATCTGAAAATAAGAGATATAGTTCACACACATCTTGTTCTGGAATGTTGAAATATTACATTTGTTTTTGAGATACTGGGGATTAAGCCTAGGACCATTCTACTTCCAAGCTACATCTCCAGTCTCTTTTAATTTTTTATTTTGAAACAGGGTCTCACTAAATTGCTGAGACTGGTCTTGAACCTGTGATCCTCTGGTCTTAGCCTCCCAAGTACGGGTGTGTGCCACTGTATCCAGCTTGAAATATTATATTTAAAACACTCACATAAACCTTAACTGATAAAAATGATCACCATCACCACTATTCTGTAGCAGGGATCAAGATGAACTTTTCTGCAAACTTCAACTATTTCCACATTTGGGGTGCAAGGGAAAATTAAAACTGAAGGCAATCTTTTAATGAGGGGAGGAGAGTCTTTTGTGAACCATTTTTAAGAGCCTTTTGAATTATACAGATATGAGCCATAGAAAAGTTGGATATTAGAATAATGCAAGGCAATATAAAGCAAGATTTTCTTTTTTTATGCATAGAAGGTATCATTTTAGAAGTTAATACATTAACTGACTTTAAGAAATAATGCTTCTTGACTATATATATTATACATATACATATATATTCCATATACATATATGGAATAAAAATTCCAGGACTTGAAGGAGAAGAAATGAAAAGAAAAATCTCATTTATTATGCTATATATTTATTTACAAATTTTTCATATGTTCATACATCAATCCGTTAGGTATTTACAGTATCTCTTACATGCCAGGCACTGTAATAGATTCTGAAGTTATAATAGTCTACAAACCTTCAGATACAGTCCCTGTCTCTTAGTCACTTCAGTTTTAGATCAGAGAGTTGGCCATATCAAGTGAAATGGTGTATCGAGAACCTCACATGACAGAAGTCAGGACAGCAGTGTGGAAGGGGAGAAGCATAATGGCAATTGGAAATGAATTGTGGAATGTATCAGAAGTTAGTGGAGATTTCCAAGGCAACAGTAACAATAACAGCAGAATAGAATGGACACAAGACTGAATAATGGCATGGAATATTCTCATTCGTACATGACAAGATGTGATGCAGAAAAAAACAAAACAAAACAGTAGTTGTTTTCTTGTTTACCCTTTTTCCCCTCCACCTCAAGTTAGACTTGAGATATTGTCTTTCATTTCCTTAGTTGTAGTGTTGTAATGGCTAGCACAGTGTGTAGACAAAGTCTGTGTTTAAAAATTATTTTCTTTAGGAACAAATGGATATACGTATTTAAAAACCACCTGGGCTGGAACTTGTTTGTATTTACTGCATGTCTTTACATATCAAAGGAATTTGGGAACTTAGAGAAAAACACAGTGAACTTGAGAATTTTAAAAATGTGTCAAGAATGGAATATTGCAAATGAGAAGAATGAACATGTGATGGGGTCTTTGAATATGCACAGGGGTGATTTAGACCTTAAGCTTTCCTGTAAGAATGTTTCTCACAGTGACAGCTAGCTTTTATTGAGAATTTATCCTGTGAAAATCACCATGCTAAATCTTTTATCTGAATTAACTCATGCAATCCTCTGGCAGCACAGCCTCGGTCTTATTATACTTTTATTCCCATTGTATAGACAAGAAGACCAAAGTCTGGGAAGTCAAGTAACTTGTCAAATAGTACACAGCATGCAGCAGAGCCAAGATTAGGCTGAAGAGATCCCATTCTCAATCTCCATGAGATATCGCCACCTTACATAATCCGGTGAAAACTCTGCTGGATGCAGGCTGTGAAATCACACCATAGATCTCAAAAGTCATAAATACTTACAAAATAATCTAAGGAGGTAATCCCTCTATCTCTGGAAATCAGATTTGTAATTAATATATTGCTATTCCCTGAATGTTTGTGTCCCCTCTAAATTCTTATGTTGAAATTCATTCCCCCAAGGCGATGGTAATCCCAGTACCTGGGAAGCTGAGACAGAAGGATGGATGGTTCCATGCCAGTCTTAGAAATGTAACAAGACTCTCAGAAACCTAGTGAGATTCTAAGCAAGCTAAAGAGACCCTGTTTCCAAACAAACAAACAAACAAACAAACAAACAAAAAAATTCAAAAAGGGTTGGGGATATAGCTTGGAGGTAGAAGGGGGGGGGATCTGGGAACCGGGGAGGAGTTTAGATCATGAGGGCAGAATTCGCATGCATAGGATTAATGCCCTTGAAGATTCTGAGCCCTGGAGTAGTCTGGTGCTCTGATCTTGGACTTTTCAGCCTTCAGAACTGAGAGAAACAAAATTTCATTGTTTTTAAACTGCCCAGTTTATGGCATTGTGTTTTAGCAGCCCAAACAGACTCAGTCTTATATATCAACAAACTTGGTGTTTTTAAAGCCTGACTAGCAAGAACTAAAATATAAACTGACACTATATTTGTATAGACTAGAATTTGTAGCACTCTTGATGGGGTGCAAAAACTGATTAAAATAATTGTATTACTTTTCTTTGGGAGAAAGGAGTAGGAGGGAAAGGGTAGGAAGGGATGTTCAGAGTCCTTTGTCTTGAACTAGATAACTTTTACTTCCTGTGGAGTCCCTCCAGAAGAGGTGGCTCTGTCCCTTTGCAGCAGATTATCCCAAATGACCCCCTGTGCAGTTACTGGGGATCTGCATTGGGGGGTTTTCCAGTGCATTCTTAGAATGATAGAGACTGCGTTCATTTCCATTTTGCTTAAGTATTTTTTCCTAGGAAGGAGATGGAGCATGTTTTGTTTTATTCTAGAATTTATGGATTTGGGCTTTATGTATTTGTTCAGATGCTAGAAGCCCCAAGATCATGAGGCACAATGTAATATTATAAGGCAGTAATACTTTGCTCAACCATTTGCAATTGTTTTCTCAGAAGGTGGCCTCTTTGTCTTTCAAGGAGATGACAAAATTGTTGATGAGATTTCAGTTCAGGGGCTTGGAGGTAACTTGGAGTCTAACACTCTCTGGCAGAGGTTTTAAGCTGAGACTCCTATTGGAGATTCCCCTGAGGTAGATCAGATGCTTTGTTTAACAAAGCAAACTATGAGTCCAAATTATTCATTACCATATTCATAAGTAATCTATTTAGTAAGACAGTATGGAGATAATAATAAAAACAAATATTGAATGAAGCTCTTTCCATGTCAACCTTTCCAGCACATACAGTATGTTAGCTCATTGTTAATCTGAAATAAACAGCTTAAAATTAATGAGCATATACTCTTTATTGCTAGGTGAGAAACTAAATAATTGGAAATGTGTAGCTAGACTGCCCAGGAAAGCTTTCCTGTGGGAAAATACTGGATAGAGAAAGGAATGTTTAAATTCATTTTAAGTAGATTTGAACATCCAAAATTTATGGTATGTGGTTTTCTTACTTATATACACTTAAGTAAAATAAAATAAATCTTAATAATACTTGTCAGTACTAATTTTTCTAATCCTTTCTCATTTCATTCTCTTATTTTGTCTTCTTACTCTATTTTTTGTATCTCTTATTTTATAATATTACAACTGAAGTTATTCTGAAGGCAAGTTGTAAGAAATAATCTGGTTGAGCTGGACTTGGTGGCACACGCTTGTAATCCCAGCATTTGGGAGGCTGAGACCGGAGGTTCCGGGTTCACGGCCAGCATCAGCTACCTAATGAGGCCCTCTGCAACTTAGTGAGACCCTGTTTCAAAATAAAGAATAAAAAATAGGACTGGGGGTGTAGCTCGGAGATAGAATGCCCCTGGGTTCAATCCCCAGTACCGCAAACTAAAAAAAAAAAAAAAGAAATAATCTGGTTGCATGTGTCTTCATATTCTTTTGATTTTACGTTCTCTTTTGTGTTTTAGATTCTTTGAGTAATAACTATGCATACAGAAATACCATTTAGAGCTACCCATGAAGAAATAACAAACCCGTTCCATTTCTGTATCCTGATTACTTAGTGTTTTAACAAGGTAGTAAAGTTGTTGATCCTGACGTGTTAACACAATGAAAGTCTATTCACCTGCCTTCTAAACAAATCAGAAACAGTTGAACTTGTTTCTTCTGAGTAGGTGAACTAACAGAAACACTTGATTCACTCTTTCCTTGTGATCTTCATTTTATAAAATTGGGAGAAAAGGATGAATTGATAGAAAGGGAGCCTCTTCATTCATAAGAAGTTATCATTATGAAGAAAAGTGAATTGTTCTTTGTTCTCAAAGTAAAAAGCAGAAGAAGGTTCAATAGGTGCTTCTTGAAAGAGGGTCAGGGAACTCCTATTTGGAAAAAAAAGTTTGAAAGGTAAATTTAGGTCTTTTGAAAGAAGAAAGTTTTCCTCTTATTGAGGGAGAAAGGAAGGGAGGGAGGGAGACAGAAAGAGATAAAGAATGACTGCACTTGAGTTATTCTTCAAGTGTAGTCATTTATTCTGGGAAAGTCACTAGCCTTTTTATTCTTTTTCTTAGAATTCTTCAAATTGTATAAACCACTCAAGTTCTGAGTTACCCTTTAGAAACAGTGTTTGAATTATCAGTGCTCTCAAAACAACAGCATCAACAACAAGAAACACCAGAGATGAATTGGCTTTAATGAGGAGGCTAGACCAATTACTAGTAAGTTCTGAAGTACTGGATGTATTTGTGGAATACATTTATGAAATTTTGAAGTTTTTGTTGCATTAAATTTTACTTTTTCTGCAAGTGAAATATTTAAATATACTTCAAAGCTTTCCTCCAAAATAATTTAAGTTCTCTTCTGTTTTAATATTATGAATTAACTAATGAATTCTTTTGTTTAGATAGTTGTTATGGGGAAATTTTGTTCTACCCATCAATTACCAAGAGCCTATGGAAACTGTATGAGGGATTGTCCTAATATATTTCCAAAGGGTATTTTCATTTTCTTGGTTTTTTTTTTCTTTTCATTTATTTATTCAGAGTTATAGAGTACAAGATGGGGTTCTGCTGGAGATGATGTATTTGTATCACACATGGATTAAATCTTAATAGAGCAAGTTCTAATCAGTGACAAGGACATCTCATTTTTTATTTATTTTTATTTTTATTTTATTTATTTTTTTGTGGAACTAGGGTTTGAACCCAGAGACATTCTACCTTTCAACTACACCCACAGCCCTTTTTATTTTTTTGTTTTGAAACAAGGTCTTGTTGGGTTGCTGAGACTCTAAGTTGCTGAGATTGGTCATGAACCTGTGATCCTCCTATCTTAGCTTCCCAAGTACTGGGATTACAGTTGTGCACCACCACACCTGGCTTCATGCAACTCTTAATGCCAGACAGTTGATCTTTAACATTTTAAATAAATTAGACTTATAGGTGCACAAAAACAGATAAAATAGAGTTTCTCTTAAGATTTTAAATTTTATTGTAATGGCATATTTTAATTTTTAATTAGAAGATAATACTTGTGCATTATATAAAAGTTTGATTATTCTTAGATATATGTATTGATAAAGTAAAAGTTCCCATAAATTCAGCTCAACAGATAATTATTATTAACTACTTGGTATAGTCTTTAGTATTTCTACATATTTTTTTATTAATATAATTTTGCAGGAAGAGAAATCATGCATTTTTCACTTATATTGCAGTTTTACTTATTCTGTACTTGAGCTGAGTTCTTTGTATAATAAACTTTATTTGTTTTAATGACTATATATGCATAACTATTAAACAATCCTTTGTTGTTGGGAATTCTTTCTTCTTTCTCCATTACATTTTTCTAATGTAACTAACATCGTGTCTTCACTCACTTGTGGGTATATCTGCTTTATAAAGTTCCCTAAGTGAAGCTGATAGGTCAAATGATATGGAACATCACACATTTTTGGTAGGTATTGCAAAATTGCTCTTCAAAATGGTGATACCCACCTATACTTCTGAGTACAATTTATGGGATTTTGTATGAGAATTTTGATTTCTCCATTTAAATGACTAAGACTGGATAGATATTTGTATGCTTGTTATAAATGAGTTGAACATAATTTTATTTGACTGTTTTCTTACTTCTCCAAATTTCCTCTATGTACCTTGACACAGTTTTCTATTACTGTGTTTCACTTGTCAGAGCTCTATATCTCCCTCTTTAAATATAAGTAAATGTATGTATATGTATTATATGTATTCCAATTGTTTTTGCACATTTTAATTTATCTTGCAAATTAATAGGAATAAATTTTATGGATATGTTTTAAATGTTTATGAAACAAAATTTATGGATTTATTTTGATGCTCTCTTCATGGCTTAAAGGCTAAAGTAAATCTCTTTATCTACCTGAAAGTAAGTATTTTTGTGATTTTTATTTTGTCTTTTGCATTAATATTTTATTTATCTTTAATTAAATTTTTGTGCTATCTATTTTCAACTTTGGGCATTGCTTATCTTAAAAAAGAATAATATTTGAACATTCATATTACAAAATAAATCAGCTAGGAGATTTAGCAAGGATTTCATTGAGTATCAAACTCTAATTGTATATCTTACATACACTTAAAAAAAAGTTCAAGTTATGTTCTTAAAGAATTGCATCTACTGCCTAATTTTAATTTAAGGTGCGAAAAACACCTATAAATTCTACTTCCACAATTGGTTTTAATCTTTCCTTCCTGACACTGACACTTTTCCTTCACAGATATAGAGCCACTTCACACATTTAAAAAGGTATTTTGCTTATAAGTTTCAATAAGAAGGTGGAATTGAAAGACAAGTGAGGTTTGACACTAGGAGAATAAACTGTAACCATAACAAGCTCATTGTTGGGAGACAGCCAGGCAGCCAGCCACATTGCCAGCATCTGTCACTCCTGGTATCCTTAAAACAATACTATTGTATGCACTTACTAAAGAATGAAAGGTTTACTTCTTAAAGCCAATTCTATAAATTCACTACAAATAAACAAGAGCAAATTGTCTTACTGCCAATTATCATCAAAAAGCCTCTATTTGCTATTGAAAGAGCTTGTTTAGGTCATTTTTCCCTTCCTATGGCTGGTATAAAAAGTTGGACACATTAAACATGCATTGTCTTTGGGAACTTTACAAAAAAAAAATGCTTGTCTTTACAGCACTCTATTTCAATTCTCTTGATTGTTCAGCATAATTAAAATAAAGCCCTCAAATACAAACAGCTTGTCAAACACTTCTGGAAGTTTCTCCTGACTCAGGCCTTCAGTGGCAGAAACACATTATAAACACTATAGGCACTCTTCACTTAATGGAATATCTGCTCCAGGAAAGTTAAGTTAAAAGAATCTTCAAATAAATAGAGGCATACTTTTGCCTTGACTTTGTATCTCCACTGAGAAAATATGTAGGGCACTCATGAAATTGTGATAATGATAATGATGATGAGTGTGATGATAATAATGTTAATGATGGCATTGATGGTAATTATAATGTACTACATTTGAGGAGTTCTGATAGGATATTATATAATGATTGCCATTTATCAGGTGTAGTCAGCCCTCTGTATCTATGAGTTTTGCATATGCAGATTCAAATAATGGATTCAAGATATTTGGATAAAAACTGCATCTGTACTGAAGAAGCACAGACTTTTTTCATCTCATTATTTCCTGAATAACATATTCAAATTTTGTAAGGTGTTACTAGTAATCTCGATATTATTTAAAATATATTGTGTGTATAGATTATATACAAATACTATACAATTTGATATAAGGGACTTAGGCATCTGTGGATTTTGGTATCCACAAGGATCCTGGAACGAATTCCCCATGGGTATTGAGCAGTGATTCTATTTTATTACCATGTTATGTAATCTGTAGCCCTGATACTTTTTGATTAAAAAATAACATTACTTGTGTTTAGGTGTCTTGTTGGAATTTGGAAAGGGTACAATGCATATGCCTTAACTCTGCTTCGTGATGTCTGGGGTCTTGTCAACTGGAAGACTCCAAAGCAAAGAGATGGTATAATCTGAAGTCTTGTTCATTCACATGTCTGGTGGTTAATGGTAGCTATCTTTGGATGTTAGCTGAAATGTTCAGCTAGGAACACTCAAAAATAGAAAGAACAGGAATTTACCCTTACAGTTTCAAATCTGGAAATCATAGGTAAATAAATTATCTTTGTGTCCACAGTAATGGCTATTAAGGCCCAACAGCATCTCTAGATTTTCCTACTTTTGACTAATTACTTTCGGTCCTCAGTAGACTTTGTCTCCTTCTATGCTATTACCGACAATCACTGAATCCTTGTGTCTGGTCTATTTTATTTTCTAAGTTCTTGCTGTGCTTCAAATACAAACTCTCTTGGAGAGGCTTTGATTTGTTCTGCTAGTTGGCATTCACCAAAGCTGCCTTTCCTGGTCAGCTTTAAAGGACAGCACCCCCTCTTATTACAGTCAGTGGTTGCCAGTGTTTCCGATCACATGACAAAATTATGACCATCAATTCCAAAGGACCAGCCATTAGCTACTTTGTTCATATGGTGGCTGTTTGTGGGGTTAGCTGTCAAAGCATCAAGGGATATTTACTAAACATGGAGACAAACTTTTCCAGAGTATTCTAATTTTCAAGGAACCCAAGAACTTATTAAATAATGTATTTTCTGGACATTTTTACTATAAAGTTGTAGTCAGTAGTTCACTGGAGAGGCTATGACATCTGCTTATCACAAACTTTACTCATAATGAAGAGAAATCTTAGAAAATTCATACCAAGACCTGTCCCACTTGGCACCATGATTGCCAAGATTCTTTCCAAAAGGCCCTACAAAAGTTATTGACAAAATTACCTACTTGAGGATATCAGAAGGAACTGCTACGGAAAGTATCAGGCAAGCTATCCAGCTTGGGGTCACTGTTCTCTGATACTGTAGTGTGTGTAACTTTTATCAGCATGAAAGATGGGAATAATTCTCTAAAGAATTCTTTCAAGTCTCTTTCATGAAAGATATGACTTCCTGTTAGGAAAACAGATTAGCTTAAATATTCAAATAATTTGGGAAGAAGATAAGGCAGACATTGAAACTTCAAACTCCATTTCTCAGAATTTCTGTGGAGTACATAATCCTGAAAAGAGTTAATATAATTTTGACTAATGAGGAATATATGAACTAAGGCCAAATAAATGCAAAAAATGGAAATATTAGAAGGGGTTAGTTAATAATAAATTGGTTATGTTATTATTTTCAATTGTTTAGGCCTGGGACCTAGCATTTATGAATAGTTCTTAAAAAAGTTATCAGAGAAATGTAGAATAAAATCAATATTTAATTCACCTGTCACAGATAACTTTATTGCCTTTGGTTACTAATACCATTTATCTCAAAGAGGTGAGCAGACATCCCTGAAAGCTCCCATTTACCAGTGACAGAAGACAGCCATAAAGTTGACTTCTATTTGTGGTTAGATTCCAAAATGCTGAAATAGACTATAATAAAATATACTGTGTTCCTAGAAAACTATGTAGCTTGTGTGACTTTTTACACATTGTACTTTTTTCTCCCTTCTTTAGGGAGTTTTCTCAAACTTAATTCTCTGCTAGCTCATACTGAGCGAATTTCAGTAAAATACACATATTGGAACTTGATAGTGAGTCTACAAACCTGGGATTCATATGTGACATCTATTTCTCTCCCCCATTTTCCATATTATGTTTGTAACTAGATTTTCTTAATTATACCTCAAAAATGTGCCTCAAGCCACATCCTTTATAGTGTCTGTATTGCCACCTTTCAAATATTTCTTGCCCTTGACCATTATGATAATCTCCAAATTCATCTCATTTTCTTTTGACTCTCTCCAATTCATTTTCTACAGAGTAGTAAGAGAGTTATTTTTAAAACATCAACTGAATTCAATACTGTTTCTTTTTTATTAATCTTTTATTGGTGTGTTGCAACTGTATATTATATTGATATTAATAGTATTATATACATATATGCACATAGCATCATTTGGTCTGTCTTCCTCCCCATATGTGTCCCCCCATACTATTCCTTAGCTAAATACTTGAAATGGTTTTGCATTGCACTTAGAATAAAATCCAAACTCCTAATTTTTGGCTATGGGGACTTAGTTGAAATGTCTTCCCCACTAAGACTATATATAACGAATACTTTCGATTTGCTTCTTTAGAAACAGATACCTGAGAACAGAGTGATTTTATGGCATTTCCACACTTAACCCTCTCCCAGTGAATGGCTGCTTCAGCTGCCTTTCGTAGACAGCAAATAACACCATGTTTTTCTGACTGCTTACTTTCTTGACCCTTTAGGCCCTTGGTGAGAATGGTTCTCAGCTATTGTTAGCTCTGCATTTACTACATCTTCCTTCATTCTCCTTCTCCTCCGAATACGGTGGCCACTCCTTCTTAAATAGTCCTTTATTTAACTTTTCATAAATCAACCAGATATCATGTGAAATCTCTTTCCTGCTTAGAACCTGATTGATAGACTGTTTGATAGTGGCAGTGGCCCAAAAACTGGGAACAAATTCAAGGTCATGAAAATACAACCCAAAACATGAAGAAAATATCATAAATCTTCAAGGACATTTTTAATGAAGTATCTCATTTCCTATAAACTCAGGGCAGATATGGATGAGAACCAAGCCTAAGACCTGAGAATTTCAGTTGCAGTGCCAGTTAGAAACTTAATCCCATGGGGACAAAGGAATCTTATTTTTTAACCTCATTTGAGGGTCTAAGCCTCTTTTTTTTAATTTTTATTTTTTATTCGTACATTGTAAGCATACATCTTTGGTACAAATTGATAACGATATATGTGCTCACAATTCTCATTTGACCCCTTCCCCAAATTCCCACCCCGCTCCCTCGTCCTCCCTCCCTCTCAAGTTCAGTTTAGTGAGTGACTTTGATATACATTAGTGTGCCCCACCCCCCGTCCAACCCCTTCAGTTAAATCAACTTCTTTGCTTTCCAGGGTCTCTCCTTTTTCATCTGGAGACCCTCTTATGCCCCATCTTCTCCCTAGCATCTGCATATTAGGGAGAACATATGTTTCTTTACACTTTGTGATTGGCTAATCTCACTTAACATAATGTTTTCCAGTTGCCTCCATTTCCCTGCAAAGAACATGATTTTGTTCTTCTTTATGGCTGAGTAAAATTCCATTGTGTACATATCCCATAGTTTTGTAATCCATTCATCTGTCAATGGACATCTTGGCTGCTTCCATAGTTTGGCTATTGTGAATTGTGCGGCTATAAACATAGATACACATATGTCGGTCTGATAATTTGGTTTCCATTCCTTTGGGTAGATACCTAAAAGTGGTATTGCTGGATCATATGGTAGGTTCATTCCCATACGTCTGAGGATCCTCCAAACTGTTTTCCACAGTGGTTTCATTAGTTTGCAATCCCACCAGCAGTGTATTAGAGTTCCCACTTCTCCACATTCTCACCAGCAGTTGTTGTTGTTCATGTTTTTTATGATTGCCATTCTGACTTCAGTTAGGTGAAATCTCAGGGTAGTTTTGATCTGCATCTCCCTGATTGCCAATGATGTGGAACATTTCCTCATACACTTATTGGCCATTTGTATTTCTTCTTTTGTGAAGTGTCTATTTAGATCCTTTGCCCATTTTTGATTGGGTTATTTGCTTTCTTAGCTGTGATTTTCTTGAGTTCTTTGTATATCCTAGATATTAGACCTCTATCTGAAGTGTAACTGGCAAAAATCTTCTCCCACTCTGTAGGCTGTCTGTTTAGGTTCTTGATAGTTTCCTTTGCTGCACAAAAGCTCTTCAGTTTAATGCAATCCCATGTATTGATCTTCCTGAGGGTTGCTTGTGCTTTTGAGGTCTTGTTGAGAAAGTTTTTACCTGTGCCTATGTGTTCAAGTGTTGGTCCTATGTCCTCTTCAAGTAGCTGCAAGGTCTCTGGCCTAACTTCCAGGACTTTAATCCACCTTGAGTTGACTCTTGTGCAGGGTGAGAAAGTGAAATTTATTTCCAGTTTCCTGCATATGGTTAACCAGTTTTGCCAACACCATTTGTTAAAGAGGCTCTCCTTTTTCCAGTGTATATTTTTGGCTCCTTTGTCAAAAATCAGTTGACTGTAAACACGTGGGTCTGTTTCTGAGTCTTCTATTCTGCTCCATTGGTCTATGTGTCTGTTTTTGTGCCAATACCAAGCTGTTTTTATTACTGTGGCTTTGTAGTAGAGTTTGAAGTCAGGTATTGTGATACCTCCTGCATGGTTCTTGTTGCTAAGAACTACTTTGGCTATCCTGGGCTTTTTGTTTTTCCAGATGAACTTAAGGACTGATTTTTCTATGTCTGTGAGGAGCGCTCTTGGTAATTTCATGGGTATTGCATTGAATCTGTAGATCAGTTTTGGGAGTATAGCCATTTTGATGATATTTATTCTGCCTATCCAAGAGCATGGTAGATCCTTCCATCTTCTAAGGTCTTCATCGATTTTTTTCTTCAACTTTTTGTAGTTTTCCTTATAGAGGTCTTTTACCTCCTTGGTTAGGTTTATCCCTAAGTATTTTATTTTTCAGGGTACTATTGTGCGTGGAATTGTTTTCTGGATTTCTTTTTCAGTGGATTTATGGTTGGCATATAGGAAAGCTTCTGATTTTTTAAGATCGATTTTGTATCCAGACACTTTGCTGAATTTGTTGATCAGTTCTATGAGTTTTTTGGTTGAGTTTATTAGGTCTTCTACATATAATATCATGTCGTCTGCAAAAAGGGATAGTTTTAGTTCTTCTTTCCCTATCTTTACACCTTTGATTTCCTTCTCTTGCCTTATTGCTCTGGCTAGAGCCTCAAGTACTATATTGAACAGAAGAGGTGATAATGGACATCCTTGTCTTCTTCCTGTTTTTATTGGGAACTCTTGCAGTTTCTCTCCATTTAATATGATATTGGCCGTGGGCTTATTGTATATTGCCTTTATGATGTTGAGGTATGTTCCTTCTATTCCTATTTTCTGAAGTGCTTTTAGCATAAATGGATGTTGGATCTTATCAAATGCTTTTTCAGCATCAATTGAGATAATCATGTGATTTTTGTCTTTGATTCTGTTTATGTGGTGAATTACATGGATTCTTTTTCGTATGTTGAACCAGCCTTGCATCCCTGGGATGGACCCGACTTGGTCATGGTGTATCATTTTCTTGATGTGGTTTTGAATGTGCATTGCTAGTATCTTGTTTAGCAGTTTTGCATCTAAGTTCATCAATGATATAGGCATATAGTTTTCTTTTCTTGAGCTATCTTTATTTGGCTTTGGTATTAGTGTGATGTTGGCTTCATAGAAAGTGTTTGGGAGGGTCCCGTTTCTTTCTATTTCACGGAATAGCTTGAGAAGTATTGGGATTTGCTCTTCTGTAAATGCTTTAGAAAATTCACTTGGAAAACCTTTTGGCCCTGGGCTTTTGTTTGATGGTAAACTCTTTATTGCTGTTTCTATCTCTTTGATTGTTATTGGATGATTTAAGTTATCGATATCATCTTGACTCAATTTAGGAAGGTTATATGTGTCTAGAAATTTGTCAATTTCTTCTAGATTTTCCATTTTGTTGGAGTATAGGTTTTCAAAATAGTTTCTGACTATCCTCTGTATTTCCATACTGTCAGTGGTAATATCACCCTTTTCATCTCTTATTTTGGTAATTTGGGTTGGTTCTCTCTTTCTTTTGGTTAGGTTGGCCAATGGTTTATCTATATTGTTTATTTTTTCAAGGAACCAGCTTTTAGTTTTGTTGATCTTCTGTATTGTTTTTTTATTCTCTATTTCATTCATTTCTGCTCTGATTTTCATGATTTCCTGTCTTCTGCTGGCTTTGGGGTTAGACTGTTCTTGTTTTTCCAGTGCTTTGAGCTGTGTCATTAGGTTATTTATTTGGTGATTTTCTGTTCTTCTTATGTGGGCACTCAGTGCTATAAATTTTCCTC
>PVLC010021717.1:0-14147 GCA_004027655.1 Graphiurus murinus
CCAGCATTCGGGAGGCTGAGACCGGAGGATCCGGGTTCGCGGCCAGCCTCAGCTACCTAGTGAGGCACTCCGCAACTTAGTGAGACTCGGTTTCAAAATAAAGAATAAAAAATAGGGCTGGGGGTAGAGCTCGGAGGTAGAATGCCCCTGAGTTCAATCCCCAGTACCGCAAAAAAAAAAAAAAAAAAAAAAAAAAAAAAAAAAAAAAAAAAAAAAAAAAAAAAAAAAAAAAAAAAAAAAAAAAAAAAAGCATCTATCAGCCGGTGTGGTGGCAAAGGCTTGTAATCCCAGTACTTAGGAGGAGGCTGAGACAGAAGGATCGCAGGTTCAAAGCCAGCCTCAGCAACTTAGTGAGGCTCTCAGAAACTCAGTGAAACCCTGTTTCTAAATAAAATATAAAATAGGTTTGGGGGTGTAGCCTAGAGGTAGAAGGCCCCTGGGTTCCATCCCCAGTACCACCAAAAAAAAAAAAAAAAAAAAAAAAAGCATCTGTCCCCAAATACAGTCCCCCTGGGGTTTGGACTTCAACATCCAGGTTTTGCAGGGGACAATTCAGTTCCCGACAGGGCCCATAGACCTCACTTAGGCGAATGCTGCTGCCAGGGACAGGGAGCCAGGCCGTGGCAGGGGCCTGGGAGTGACGTCATGGCCAGAATTGCTTCACAAGGAGGCTTGGGGACCACTGTGGTCTAGGGGTTCCATTCCACTTGCCCTTTGATCACTGAATGTATGTCCCTGCAGGCATGTTGCTTCTCCTGTTAGGGCCTCAGGTGAAGCGAGCAGACCCTCTCCTGAGTGCCCTTCTAGGACAGAGCTCCCTGATCAGCCCACTCACTTCTCCATGGTTTGATCTCCCCACAGGAATGTTCAGAGGAGCCAGGTGTGGTGGCGCACACTTGTAATCCCAGCATTTGGGAGGCTGACACTGGAGGATCCGGGTTCACGGCCAGCCTCAGCTACCTAGTGAGGCCCTCCACAACTTAGTGAGACCCGGTTTCAAAATAAAGAATAAAAAATAGGACTGGGGGTGTAGCTCAGAGGTAGAATGCCCCTGGGTTCAATCTCTAGTACCACAATAAATAAATAAGGTTCAGAGGTGTTGAGCACCACTGAATAAGGCCCCACAAAGCCTTGAGAGGGGTACAGTCACCAGCCTGAAGGAGCAGATGGGAAACCCAGGTAGGCAGACACCTCCAGGCCTAAGCTGGGTGAAGGTGGGTGAGACTGAGGCACACACAGCCCTGCCTGAGGACCCTGAACAGTGGCAGATAGGAACCGGGGCTTAAAATCCTCTACTGTGCTGGGTGTGGTGGTGCATGCCTGTAATAACAGTGCTTGGAAGACTGAGACAAGAGGATTTCAGGTTTGAGGCCAGCTTCAGCAATGTAGTGAGACTCTCAGGAACCTAATGAGATCCTGTTGCAAAAAAAGAAACAAGCAAACAAACAAACAAACAAAACCCTGGGCATGGTGGTCCACGCTTGTAATCCCAGCATTTGGGAGGCTGAGACTGGAGGATCCGGGTTTGCAGCCAGCCTCAAGGACTTTGTGAGGCTCTCCGCAACTTAGTGAGACCCTGTTTCAAAATAAAGAATAAAAAAACTAGGGCTGGGGGTGTAGCTCGGAGGTAGAATGCCCCCAGGTTCCATCCTCAGTACTGCAAATAAATAAATAAATAAAACTAGGGCTGGGGGTGTAGCTTGGAGGTAGAATGCCCCTAGGTTCAATCTCCAATAACACACACACACACACACACACACACACACACACACACACACAAAATAAATAAATAAATAAACAAATAAATATATGGCTGGGGGTGTAGCTCTGAGGTAGAATGCCCCTGGATTCAATCCCCAGTGCTGCAAAATAAAATAAAAACATAAAAAAGTACTGAGGGTGTAGTTTAGAGGTGGAATGCCTCTGGGATCAATCCCCAGAACCAAAATAAATAAATAAATAAATAAATAAACAAACAAATAAATTCCCTCTCCTGGCTTCTCGCTGCATCTGGAATAACATTGGCCCCTCCCTCACCCTGGCCCAGCACACGTGCTCAGAAGCATGTGACAGTGCAGGTCCTGGTCCCCTTCTGGGGGGAACGCTGGCTGCGCCTCCTCACTGGTCCTTCCTCCAGGCCGGTGGCCCAGGCCCTTCCCAGCTGCGGCCACGGCAGCCAGCCCATCAGGTGGAGGGCACCAACCTTGCCGCCCTGCTCCGGGCTCACTCTCAGTCCTCCGACCACCTGACACCAGGTTGATGCCCAGGGGCCTGGCCAGACGGTGACACCCCTCCCTAGGAGGGAGGGAAGCGCAGGCCGGAGGGTGAGGAGGAGGAGCCGCTGGGGGCTACGGGGCTGCCTGGAGAGGGCCCAGCAGACAGTGGGGTGCAGGGTGCAGGTGAGCGGCCTGGGCAGGGTTGGGTGCTCTCGGCAGCAGCAGGACGATCTCTGAAGCAGTGGGC
Organism: Graphiurus murinus; assembly: GCA_004027655.1. NCBI lineage: Eukaryota > Metazoa > Chordata > Mammalia > Rodentia > Gliridae > Graphiurus > Graphiurus murinus. Next base: position 2,464 of record PVLC010021717.1, read on the forward strand.
GTGGGCAGAGGAGATGCCACCGATGCAGATGGATGGAGAGCAGAGGCCTGGATGCCACCCAGGCAGTGATAGCCATGAGCTCAGGGAGAGGCCGAGAGGGAGTAGCCAGGAGCCAACGCTGATCTGATCGGGCACTACAGGGACCCTCTGAGGACAGCGGTGGGGGAGAGGTGCCTGGATCTGGGCAAGCTGAAGACCGAGAGGGTGCTGCTGGTGTCCTCCACCCGCCAGCACCAACCGTCACCCACTTGCTTAAAACCCCCAATAGAAGCCAGGCACGATGGCACACGCCTGCAATCCCAGTACTGGGGAGGCTGAGACAGGAGGATTGCAGGTTCAAGGCCAGCCTCAGCTACTTAGTGAGGCCCTCCACAACTTAGTGAGACACTATTTCAAATTAAAGACTATAAAATAGCGCTGGGAGCTGGGCGTGGTGATGCACACTTGTAATCCCAGTACTTGGGAGGCTGAGACTGGAGGATCCGGGTTTGCAGCCTGCCTCAGCTACCCAGTGAGGCCCTCTGCAACTTAGTGAGACCCTGTTTCAAAATAAAGAGTAAAAACTAGTACTAGGGATGTAGCTTGGAGGTAGAACGCCCCTGGGTTCAATTCTCAGTACTCTTCTAGAAGTTTCTTTCCATCTCTCCCTCCTCCAGTCCTGGGAGGCGTTCAGTACAGGGGAAGCCCACTCAAATGCCAGGGAGGCGTGGCGGGCAGGGCACCCTCTCCTCGGATGCCTTCTACTCCCGGGAGGACTCTCCAGGGTCCCTCCTAGGTTAGTGTCTGCAAGAGGTATTCTGTCCTCACGCTGCAGATTCTGGTCATGAGGGTTTTTTTCTCTCTCACTATATATATATTTTATGGCATTCTACCTCTGAGCTACACCCCCAGACTGATTTTTTTTTGCAGTACTGGGGATTGAACTCAGGGGCATTCTACCTCCGAGCTAAACCCCCAGCCCTATTTTTTATTCTTTATTTTGAAACCGAGTCTCACTAAGTTGCGGAGTGCCTCACTAGGTAGCTGAGGCTGGCCGCGAACCCAGATCCTCCGGTCTCAGCCTCCCAAATGCTGGTATTACAAGCGTGCGCCACCACGCCCAGCTCCCCCAGACTGATTTTATTTCTTATTTGGAATCAGGGTCTCGCTAGGTTGATGAGTCTCACAACTTACCGAGGCTGTCCTTGAACCTTCGACCCTCCAGTCTCAGTCTCCCAAGTACAGGGAATACAGGCGTGCACCACCACGCCTGACCTCTCTGTATTTAAGGGATGACTTCTGGCTGTCAGATCTATACAGGTCACTGTACATTGTCCTCAGTCCCCACACCGGTCCCTCTGGGCGTGCTGGGCCTCCCACCCCCCTTTCGCATGCTACCTGGAACACAGGGAGTCTCTTTCCCATGTGAGGCCTGCGGGCCTATCAGTATCCTGCTTTACTAACTGCAAGGTGAGGGTGGGACTCCACCCACCTGGGATCCCAGAAAGGCTCCATCTTCATCACAGGGCTCAACAGACGCTCAGGGAATGCTGGCTAAGAATGAATGAACCCGCCTTGCCAATGGGCCTCTGCCCACGTCTCCTCCTCTCCCTCCTCTTCCCTGCATGGGTGGGCAGGAAGTCTCCTAGTGGGGGCAGAACACACCATGCTAGGACTTCCAGGCATTTACTTAAGATGTTAGCTTGATTCTGCGCACACTGACAGGGTGAATGTTGGGTGTGGTGGCGAATGCCTGTAATCCCAGTACTTGTGAGGCTGAGACTGGAGGATCGCAGGTTCGAGGAAAGCCTCAGCAAGTAGTGAGACTCTCATCAACCTAGTAAGACCCTGTTTCCAAATAAATAAAATCAGCCTGGGAGTATAGTTGGAAGATAGAATGCCTCTGGGTTCGATCCCCAGTACTGAGAGAGAGACACACAGGGAGGGAAAGGGGGGAAAAGAGGAGGGGGGCAGGAGGGGTGCATTCAGGCTTCCTGGCAGAGAGAGGGGGAAACACCAAACCGTCTTCCCATCCCTTCTTCATGTACGACAAGGTGCCCAGGCATACGCAGGCCTTTCACAGGGCGCCCTCACGTGGTCTTCTGGGGAATTACACCCTTTAAATGGATTGGCAATTTTTGGCTGCTTCCAGTTAAATTGCTCGACTGCAAGGCTGGCACCATCACTGCCATTTTACAGATTAAGTTGAGGCTCAAAGAGGTCACTTTGCTCAGCTCAAAGCGACAGGGCCTTCTTTTGAATTTAGGTCTGTTCTAGTCCAAAGACTACCATGTGCCTGTCCTGCTGCTTCGAACTCCGCAGACCCATGTCTCAAGACTTGGAAGGGCACGCAGGTCCCATTCTTGATCTGATGAGTAAGTCAGCCGTCATCTCCTCCCATGCTCGAACAGTCCCTGCTTGGACACTTCCAGGGGATGGTGAGATCCTCCTCTCCCTTGCTGGTAGTATGAAGGAAGAAGGGCTGTCAGCAGCTAGGAATGCTGCCCCCTGCCTGTGGCGAGGTGCAAGGGCACAGAGAAGTAAAGGGTAGCTCTTCACATGTGGCCGCACTAGTACAGGCCAGTCTGCCCAGTTCTGAGATGCCTCCTGTCCTGCCTGGACCCGAGGGTGTGCCAGCACCACCACTCCTAGGGACCTTCCTCAAGTCCCCAGGAGGAGGGGTGGCATGAGGCAAAGCTTCGGGCTGAGGAGCTGGCTCACAGTGAACAGCGACACAGGTCAGTGATTCCTACACTCACTGCCTTCCCTCCCTGGCTAGGTCTTTTTTGTGCTAGGGATTGAACCCAAGGGCATTCTACTTCATAGCTACACCTCCAGCCCTTTTTATTTTGAAACGGGGCCTCTCTAGGTTGCTGAGGCTGGTCTCAAACCTGTGATCCTCCTCCTCCTCCTCCCTCAGCCTCCCAAGGACTGGGATCATAGGCATGTGTCACCACGCCCGGCCATATATATATGTTATACCCAAGTGAGCACTGTGCTAGTAAATCCTCAGGATCCGACAGGGTAGAAGCAACTACATTTGTAGGAAAGGAGACTTGTGTCAGTAGTAAACATGTTGGCTGGATTAAACCACAGGCTTTAGACTTCAGGCCTGGGTTCCCAGCCACCATCTGCTGTGCTGCTTCAAGAATCTGGGCCCCCTGACCATCTCTGCTCAGGAGGCCAGTGTGGTGCACGTCATCCTGGTGCTGGGGCCTGTGCCCACTCATCGCCTCCTTAGGGGTCTCCACTGCAGGGTGGAAGTGAGGCTCTGGTACCCAGTCTCAAGCATGATGGGGACGGCCGCTTACTACATGGTGGCGCTCCAGGAAGGGAACGCTCCCCTCCCCTCCAGCACAGCCTCCTGGAGGAGATGAAGCGCCTTTCCAGCTACTTCGCTTCTTGTGTGTGTGGTACTGGGGATTGAACCCAGGGGTACTCCACCTCTGAGCTACACCCTCAGCCCTATTTTATTTTTATTTGGAAACAGGGTCTCATTAGGTGGCTGAGTCTCACTACTTGTTGAGGCTGTCCTTGAACCTGTGATCCTGTTTCAGTCTCCTGAGCCCAGCTCAACTGCTTCGCTTCTAAAGCCAACCCCCAAACCTGATTGCTTCCCATCACAGCAATTTTTTCTTTTCTGTACTAATCAAAGAGTTAAGACAATTCTGTCCATTTTGTTTTATTTGTTAAATTGCTAAAAAGTCATCAGGGGAAACATTAACAAAAAGTGAAATCGACAGATTTAAATATCCATGAAATCCGTTTTCATTCCTACACTGTTATGTGCCTAAAATGACTATCTCAGGGTAAGCCACCTGGCACCCCTGAGTCGTATGGGAGACGTCACTCAGCACCAGCTTCGCCAGGGCACGATGGTGTGCACTGACAGGAACCCTGGTTGGGGAGGGGAGCAGAGCGAGGAGACAGGGTGGAGCCACACCTGAGGTCCGCTCTCCTCCACGGGGCCGGGAGAGGGAGCCGCTCACTGGTGCCATGCAGGACAAGCCGCCGCCTTCCCGGGAGGCTGCACAGCACAGGCATCCTCGCCTCAGGGCACGTTCAGGTCCTCCCCACTGACTTGAGCGCTGGTGAGACCACGGATAATGCCAAGCAAAGCACATCACCATGCCAGGATCACCACAAGGACAAGGGCAGACGAACCGACCAGGTAGACATATCACTTGGAAGGGCAAGGAACAGAGCGAAGCAGAAGGAAAACCAGACAGACAGGTGAAGCAAAGGGGCTATCCCCTCGTTCTCCGTTGGCCAGTGGCTTTCTGTCCTCTGAAGTCAAGACTTCTGACGTTGGCCTTCTTTCTTCCTCCTCTTCTCTTTTTAAAGAATTACAACACGGTACCTAGAGAGTTCATAGTTTGAGCTCTGGCTAAACAGCTCAAACATTAAGATCAAACCCACAGAGGGCAAGGAGGAGTAAGCCTAGTATTACCTTAAAAAAAAGGTTTAAGCTTATTTCAACACCTAGCTTGTGCTCCCAAGAATGTGTGGGGGAGGGTTAGGAGGGGGTGTAGAGTCCACCACCCAAGTGTGGAAGAAGGGTGGAAATGGCAACAAATATACACAATGCTCTCTGCTAAGTAACGTGTGAAATGAGAGAACAGGAAGCTCTTTCCAAGAGGGCAGAAAAGACAAATTCTTATGTGAGGTCAACATAGTGACCGGTGAAGTCAGTATCACCCAGGGCTCTCAAAGGCACACTTGCAGGAATGGAAGGGGTTAAAGCTTCAAGTAGAAAGAAGATGTATTTTAAATACTTAAATACTGTTAAATATTTGCTAGGTGCTCCTGAGGGTTAAAAAAAAAATATTTTGTCTCCTTTCAGTGAATTTTAAGACAAAATTGGTATCACTTCAAAAACGGAGTTGTGGTTGCATGTGATCCAGGGTGCTTCGGGAATGCCGCCTGCTGAGACACCCGAGTCCCACCTCGGCCTCACGAGGGAGGGCCTGAGGAGATCATCGCCTGGTCTGTGCCCACCGCGCCCGAGTCAGCGAGCCCCACTCCCCCGATGCAGATGAGGCAGGTTTTCCTCAGAGGGCTGTAAACAGTCTAGTTCCTGGCGGTGTGGGTAATACTGGGATGCCATGGAGTTCAGAGGATTACTTTCTAAGAGAATCAACATTTCTGCTGCCAAATACTTGGGAAGAGTAGAAAGAACCAACAGGTTAACAGCTAGCTTAAGAAGGCCACAGGACAAAGGGAAAGATTACGAAGTGGAGATTCTGAACTTTCAGGCTTCCAAATACTTTATATTGAAGTCGGAACTAAGTTTGGAGGCACTGTCCATGCACGAACACAATGTCATCAACAAGGTTCAGCGACAGCAGTCATGCCTAAATGGCTCATCTTCTGGCTGGCTTTGCCTTGTAAATCTAGACTCTCTCACATGATCGAACAGTCTTGGCCAAAAGGGACTGGCCACAGCCGCAGGGCAGGAAGTTTAGAAAGCCAAGCATGTGGCTTTGAGCAGTGGGATACCACAGGAAGTAGGCACACAGTTGTTTCCTGATGTGAGGGAACACACAGAGTAGTTTCTGGAAAATATACCTCTCCCCATGAAGGCCCTTTTCTGGACTTGGAACCAGGGGGGCTCTCCCAGCAAGACCACAACGGCAGAGCAAATGGCTAAGGGAAGGATTCATCATGATGGAACAGGAGAAACACTTACGGAGAGACAGCTGTGCGCTGGCCGAGAGCCAGGACTCAGGCCAGCAGCAGCTGCTTGTGCCTGGGAAACGCAAAGGAGAAAAGGGGGTGTGGGGGTGGGGACACGATGTCCTAAAGCAAAATAAAAAATCCTCTATCCACTGATGGGAAATCACGAAAGATGCTTACTTAAATTGTGCCATTTGAAATAAACTTGTTTTGACCTCTCCTATGTCCAGGCTGTGCTGGAGACTACTAACTTTCTGTATCAACCAAAGACATGCTCTCTTTGGCTCACCTTATCTCAGAAAGAAAGCGGAAGTGAAAACATGAGCCTTGTTTGGCTGACAAATGAACAAGACAAGCACAACGGATGCAGCTCCCCAGGTCAGACAGTGTTGAAAAGGTCAGGTACATGACACCCAACCCAGTCGGTCACCTCTCAAGAGCCAAGCAGAATAGGTGTCACAGGAAAAAAAAAAAATCTGGAAGAAACTTTCATTTCAGGATTCTCTTTCAGGATCAATTTCCACATTCTACAAATATGGATAGGCGTGCCCAATGCTTTCCAAGCAAAAAGAAGGCTCCAGACAGTATCTTTTGATGCTTCAAGGATTCTTCACAATAGTGGCATCTTAGAATTTCCTGCTGGCCCCAGTGACATCAGGAAAGGGTTCTGGAAATATTTCTAAGAAGCATCTGGTTTCTCTGGGCACCCGAGCTTTGTAAAAAAACAGCAAATGAGAAAGGTTTTAGGGCTTAAAAAAAAGTTCATATGCAAACAAACAAACAAAAAAATGGATGGGTGGACTGGGGGAAAGCCGTCTCTAAGGACCAAATCCTAAAAGAAGGAAGAGAAGAAAAAATATGTTTTTTAGCAACTTGCAACCAAATGCGATTGTCAGAAGGTTCCACAATCTGATACTACATGTTTTCTGAGACACGTAGGGAGCACTCAAAGGACCAGTGGACACCAGGCGGATATCGGCTGCATACACGCTATTTCACGATGATCCGGGTACAAATGGAACTAAACCTCCTGTTTGGTGACTTCCCTCAGTCAGAGGGCAAGAAAGGGAAAAGAAACAGGACATTTCTGCAGAGCTGTCACAAGTCCTCTGTGGTTTTAAGAGAAGGGAAGGACAGTTTTAAGTTATTTTACCCTGCTGGCACCTGCAGCACAGGGGTCTGAGACCTCCTCCTTGTGTCTTCTGTTTTCTAATTCTGAGAAGGCCACAAAAAGATTTACAGGGGCACTTCAGTCTCTGTTTGAAAATTACTGATAAGTAGTCTGTTCCCTAACTCCTTGGTCTAGTTACCAGCAAAGTAGAAAAAGGCAGCACAGCCTCTGCTAAAACACAGCAACAGTTTTATCTGAGCCAGGATGGAGATCTCTCCCTTTTTTGTAAACAGAGTTGGCTATATAATATATATATTTATATATTTATATATAATTTTTTTCTTAATGGAGATTTGATCCCAGCCTGGAGTGAATTAGGCTGGGAACTGGAATTTTGGTTTATGGGAGTAATGTTGTTTTCCCAAGTCTTAGTCCAAATGTTCACACACTGGAAAATTCCAAATTAAAAGCCATAGAAAGGGAAAGGGATTTGAACACATTATCTCTTTGCTCGCACAAAGTACAAGGCGTTTGTTTTTGGATAGTACTTCACATTCTGCTTCTTGTCCATGAGTCCTCCGAAGATGATGAGCTCGCCCCTGCCTTGTACCACGGTGTGCAGGCTGGTCTCAGGAGGTCCCACCACAGAACTGCTATTAAAGACTTTCCACTTGACCCGCCCCTTCTCCTTGGTGTCTTTAATGTCCAGAACATACATCTGCATGGGCTTGCAGTTCATACTCTGGTACAGGGGCTTGCCAACATTGAGGGACTGTGGAGGGTGGTGGCCCAGGCGGCGGGCAATGGGAGGCAAGGAGTGCCCGTCCCCTTGGGCAGGCCCCGGGCGGGGTATGGGCACGGTTTCTCCACTGCTCAGGCCCTGGCTCCCAGGGGAGCCTGGAGAAGATCCAAGAGGAGGACTTAGTGCTGCAGAGGCTGGGGGGCCTTTGGATGACATCGCTTTGATGGCTTCCAGGCTGCGACGCAGGGCACCAGGGGAGACAGCGCCTGCGAGGGCACTGGCCACGTGCGGAGGGGTGTGCACACCATTGGTCTGCTCTGGAGGGTGTCTCACACTCCCCCCCACTGTCCTGCTGTCCACGCCATCCACGTGATTGGTACTGGAAGCAGGTTTCAGGTCCCAATTCAGATCTACTGACCCTAATCTCAGATCTTTCTGATCTGGCAGTGACCCTCGTCGGGGAGCCAGAGAAAGTCCCATTTTTAAGTCATATCCTTCAGAGGCAGATGGAGTGCTTGGAGATATGGCCTGTACAGGACTGTCCAAGGAAGAGCCTCCAACAGCTGCTGTTCCCGGAGATAAGCTCCCGCCATTGAGGATGGGAGAGCCGTCTCCTCTGGCTGGGGAAAGGCTTCCTTCCCGGGAACCGGAGGGCGTCTGCCTTTGAGCCCTGGGCCTCAGTGTTCCCCAGCGACCGTTAACACAAGGCGCTTCATCCATACTCCTTACTGGAGACTGTGAGCGGTACTCTCGGGTTTCAGGAATCAGGGCTGGAGGAGTGGCACTGATCGGTGACGGGCGAGAGTTCAAACTGGGGCTGAGGGGCGCTCTCCCAGTAGGAGCCTGGCTGAAGACCACCACACACTGTCCCACCTAGAAGACAAAGGACCTGCTTTTACATCCTCTTCTTAATTCTGATCATTCAACTATCAAACACTGTGACATAAGGATCTGGAATGTGCCAGACATTTTGCAGAACTGAGATAGACGAAATGATGTAGTCTGCTCTCTAGGACAGGCAGGCAGACAGACATGAGAATAACTTGCTTTAACGTGATATGTACCATCATAAGTTATGTCTACAGAATAGGATGGGTAGGGTGCAGGGAAGAAATCATTTTTCTTCATGAGACTCAAGGAGACATTTCACAGACACAAGATGCTTAGAGCTGGGACTTAAAGGATGATGGACCCACAAGTTTTCCCATTTAGTGGATCACATATGTGAAAAGTGCCAAAGGAGCTACGGTTAATAGCACTTCTTCTTCTTTTTTTTTTAAGTGATACTGGGGATGGAGTCCAGGGGCATTCTATCTCTGAGACACACCCCGAGCCCTATATTTTGAAACAGGGTCTCGCTAAGTTGATAAGTTTCACTACTTGCTGAGGCTGTCCTCAAACCTGCAATCCTTCTGTCTCGGTCTCCCAAGTACTGGGATTACAGGTATACATGATTACAGAAGTACATCATGCCCAGTTTTTGTTTGTTTGTTTTTTTCCTCTTTTGAGATAGAGTCTTACTAAGTTGCCCATATGGCCTCAAACTCATGATCCTACTGGTTCAGTCTCCCAAATACCTGGGATTACAGGAGTGTGCCATGGCCTAGAGCACCTCTTTTTTGTGACAACAAAGTACTCTCTGTCTGTACAAGTTTCCTTTGAAATTTGACAAATTAATTTGTTTTTCTAGTTTAGAAGCTCTCCTTCTACTGGCCTGTTATTTCCCTGCTTACCCGGCAGGCTGGGTGGCACCACAGTTCTGGGGCCCCGTGATCTTCATTTTCTACCTTGAGTGGCTGCCAGGCCCAGGGACCCGAGTGCATGTGCAACAACCAAGCATCCTTGAACAGCTGTAAGAAAAGGACCAACAGCAGGACTCAGGTGGGGCCTAGTTCAAGCTGGGCTGTCTGCCCTAGAAATATGTGGGCCCTTGAGGAAGAAGAGGAAAGCCCTCAGCTACCTGTTCAGCTGTATATGCATTTTCATGCCTTTGTTCACTTACATATTACATGTCTGGCATGTGGAACTGTATTTTTGACCCATGAATTAACTGTAACTGGCTTATTCCATGTGTGTGTGTGTGTGTGTGTGTGTGTGTGTGTGTGTGTGTGTGTATGTATGTATGTATATATATATTACCAGGATTGAACCTAGGGGCATTCTACCTCTGAGCTACAGTCCAGCACTCCTCCTCTCCCTTTTTGTAACAAGGTCTCACTAAGTTGCTGAGGCTGGCTGTGAACCTGTAATCCTCCTGTCTTAGCCTCCCAAGTATTGGGATTATAGGCATGTACCACCATGCCTGGCTCATAGAATAATTTTCTGAATTTGCATTTATTTATTTATTATTCTGTAGTACTGGGGATTGAACCCGGGGCTTCGTGCATGCTACCACCGGACTACATCCCCAACCCTAAGTCTACATTCTTAAATAAATCCCATGTGGACTCAGGCAGTTATCAACCTGCTTTTCTGTCCCACTACCCCCTTCCTTTTTAAAATATGGCAGCATTAAATTGTTTAGGCTTAGAGAAGAAACAGGAATAGGAAGACTATAGATTTGAATGTTCAGGAAACAAATGTCTGTGATTAAACCCCCATTCTAATTCCCTGCCTCCAAAAAAAGAGTGGAAAAAAAGGCCAGAGAATACGAAGGCTTTACGGCCAGGGTCTCACTAGGTTGATCAGAGTGTCAACTTGCTGAGGCTGTCCTTGAACCTGAGATTTTCCTGTCTCAGCCTCCCAAGTACTAGGATTACAAGTGTGCGCCACCATGCCCACTCTCAGTAAAGGCCTTTTCTAAAGGAAAATGCTCTGGGATGAGTGTGGTATACTCTGACATAGTACGCCAGGGAAGCGAGTCTGAGAGCTCAGCGGCACACGCTTGGGAATGTCACACAAGCAGTACTCACAGCATTGGGACCGCCACACCCGCCAAGGATTAAGATAGTTGCATCATCTATGATGATCTGGGGAGGGGAAGAAATTTAAAATGAACCTACAAAGACACAGGCATCTGACTTCCTATGCTTCAGTGATACATAAAAATAGCATACCCAGCCCCACATGAGTGCTGTAGTCATCATAAGCTCTCCACTCTCCCCAAACCATGTCAGTTCTGATCCCCTCGAACAGATTACTGATGATTCACCTGAATGGTGACACATTCTTTGCTGATCAAATATTAACATGAGAGTGTCAATCACATAAAATGCAGGATTTTCTTGAGAAAAGAAATAGCAAAGTAAATACTTTGGGGAGAGGCTTAATATAAAGTCATTATAAATAATGCCACCCATAAGAAGCAGAAAAATAAATACTAGCAAAAAAGGATGATAGATTCTCTTTGGCTTAGCACACACTGGCATCTTACCTGGCTCCCTCCTCCCTCTCCCGTCCTAACTGAAAGATGCTACAGTGTTTGCTGAATAGTTATTTTAATTCCTGAGCACCTGAGATTGGCCACCTCGAGGATGAGGACTGGGACCAGAGATGTTCGGCTTGGACCATGCCCACTGCTCGAGGTCAAGGACCCAGACATCGTTGCTCCTGTGGGATAAGGACAGAAAGATAAGGAAGCTGGTAACTCCCAGGGCCCACAGTGGTGGCTGAGAGCCACCACTCGGTACACAGACTCGGCTGGAGGAGGCTTCAGAGATGGCCCCCCAGAGCTCAGGGGTTTCAGAGGTGAACGATCACTGACGACGCACACCTCTGTAGCCTGAACAAAAATCTTAATTTTTTCTACCTTTGGTATTCTTATCTATCAAATAAAAACATTGCTAAAGAGCTGATACCTATAAAGATTCATTTACAAATATGCTCAGCAAAATGCCATGCTCAGAGTTAGCATGTTAGCCATAACGTTCCTCCCCCTGCTTTCCCTAGAACGCATCTTAAGACCGTCACACCTCTGCCTTTTCCACTGACCGTGAGGCCTCATCTGAGTCATGCGTGAGTACTAACGCACAAGTTAATTGGTGACAGCAGGTCAAATGGTAGTCATTCCAAAACAAAACACCACAAGGAAGAGAGAAAAATGATTCAAATGGCAGTTCTGTCACTGTCTGGGAGGTAAACGCTTTATTGATTCTGGCTATCAAAATGAATTTCAGCTGGGTGAGGGGGCACATGCTTGCAATCCCAGTACTCGGAAGTCTGACACAGAAGGATTGC
>PVLC010021717.1:14247-27713 GCA_004027655.1 Graphiurus murinus
TTTTTTTTTTTTTTTTTTTTTTTTTTTTTTTGGTGGTACTGGGGATTCAACCCAGAGGCATTCTACCTTTGAGCTACACCCCCAATCCAATTTTATTTCTTATTTGGAACCAGGGTCTCACTAGGTTGATGAGAGTCTCACTATTTACTCAGTCTGTCCTCGAACCTGCAATCCTCCCAAGTACTAGGATTATAGGTGTGTGCCACACCCAGCTTTTTTTTTTTTTTTTTTTTTTGGTGTGGTGCTGGTGATTGAACCCAGGGACATTCTACCTCTGATTTATACTACCAACCCCTATTTTTTACTTGGAAACAAGGTCTTACTAAGTTGTTGAGGCTGGCTTCGAACTTACGTTCTTCTGTCTCAGTCTCCTAAGACCAATTTTTAAGATACCAGCATGGCAGGACAGACTGCCAAATGGCAGTCTCTATTTCATAGTCACCTCTGTAAGAGCCCTCAAACTTAAATCCTAAACCCTCTCACTGGAGAGCAGCTTCTTCAGTCTCCCCGTACCTGTTTTAGAATATGAAGATGGTAACTACTCTGTCAGAGAAGCAACGGTTGGGTTTAGCAGGTTTTATTGCTGACAACTCATCCACTTCCATTTCAGAGAACCACTACTGCAGCAATTGTGAATCAGATAAACAGCAATACAGATGGACAGCTCTGGCTCTTGGCTCTAGCCTGAACGGGCCAGTTATGGCCCAAGGTGGAGAGGACAGTAGGGGGGGTGGACAGGCTAAAGAAGTGTGTCAAACCCAGCCTAATCTTGATGCTTCTATCCACTCTCCCATCCCATTTGGAGAGTCCACAATGTCTACTTGACCTGTCTACTCTCTCCTTCGCTAAAGCCCCAAAGGGCCTGAGCTGGGCAATAAAGTAGAGCAAGGAGAAGCACCTGCTTCCCGAAAGGTGGCCTTCTGCAGGCCAGTGCAGTAGAAAAGGTGGAGGCTCTGCTTGAATTTGGTCCTACTGCATGCATGTCAAACAGAAAGAGACTTGACATAACCTTGGTTTTATTTATTTTTGGTGGCACTGGATATTGAGTGTGTTGTTCTACCACTAGTCACAGACCAATAAAAACTTGCTCAGAATCAGTGGTATGTCAGCCAGGCACGATGGCGCATGCCTGTAACCCTCAGTATCTGGGAGGCTGGGACCGGAGAATCGCAGGTTTTATGACAGCCTCAACAACCCAGGAAGACTCTGTTTAAAAACAAGAAGTAAAATTGGACTGGAGTTGTAGTTCAGAGGTAGAATGCCCCTGGGTTCAATCCAGTACAATAAATAAATTAGTTAATTAATTAAATAAATAAATAAATGCTGGGATTACAAGCATGCGCCACCACGCCTGGCTCCCTTATTTTTTATTTTGAAACAGGATCTCACTAATTTGCAGAGGACTTCACTAAGTAGCTGAGGCTGGCCGTGAACCTGCGATCCTCCTATCTCAGCCTCCCAAGTACTGGGATTATAAGCATGCACGGCCATACCCAGGTCTACCTTCAGGTTAATATGGAGCAAACCACATATACTTACATTTGCCGGGATCCTAATGAGCCACCAAAGACAATCATTTTATCATCTATCACACAGGAGGAGTGGCCGGCCATGGGAGGTGGCCCATGGGTTGTCACAATGCAATTCCACCTAAGGTGAACAGACAGGAGGAAGCCAAGAAGTCAGCATCATGTTTTTCTTTCTTTTTTTTGAGATAGGGTCTCACATGTTGGCCAGGTTGGCCTGGAACTTGTGACTGTCTTGCCTCCACCTCCTGAGCACCTGAGTAGCCAGGATTACAGGCATGTGCCACTGTGACCAGCCTCATTTGGTCTACTTCCCATCTCACAGGTCTTTTTGTTTTTGTGGTACTGGGGACTGAACCCAGGGGCATTCTACCTGTGAGCTACACCTCCAGCCCTATTTTATTTTATTTACTTATTTTTGTGGTACTAGGGATGGAACCCAGGGACATTCTACCTCCGAGCTATACCCCCAGTTCAATTTTTTCTTTATTTTGAAACAGGGTCTCACTAAGTTGTGGAGAGCCTCACTAAGTAGCTGAAGCTGGCCTTTAACCAGCAATCCTCCCATTTCAGTCTCCCAAGTACTGGGATTACATGTGTGTGTCACCACGCCCGGTTCCTATTTTATTTTTTATTTGGAAACAGTGCCTTGCTAAGTTGCTGAGGCTGGTTTCGAACCTGAAATCCTCTTGCCTTAGTTTCCCAAGTACTGGGATTACAGTCATGTGCCACCACGCCTGGCTCCATCTCACGGGTTTAAGGCAAAAACAAAAAACAAGAAAAACAAAAAAAAACCCCAGTAAGCAGGTGTCTATTTACTTATTATTTATTTATTTGAAGTGCTGGGGATTGAACTCAGAGGCCTTCTACCTCTGAACTACACTCCCAGCCCTTTTTTTTATTCTTTATTTTGAAACAGGGTCTAAGTTGCAGAGGGCCTCACTAAGTAGCTGAGGCTGCCCTCAAACCTTCCATCCTCCTGCCTCAGCCTCCCAAGTAAAGGGATTATAACCATGCACCACTATGTCCGGCTTCAGGTATACGTTTAAAATGATAATCCCAGTACTTGGAAGGCTGAGACAGGAGGATCACAGGTTCCAGGACAGCTTCAGCAGGTATTGAGACTCTCATCAATCTAGTGAGACCCTGTTTCCAAATAAGAAATAAAATTGGGCTAAGGGTGTAGCTCGAAGGTAGAATGCCTCAGAGTTCAATCCCCAGTACCACAAAATAAATAAATAAATGAATGAATGAATGACAGTCCCTAAACTGGGCGTGGTGGCGCATGCCTGTAATCCCTGTGCTTGGGAGGCTGAGACAGGAAGATCACAGGTTCGAGAACAGCCTCAGAAAGTAGTGAGACTTAACCTAGCAAGACCCTGTTTCCAAATAAGAAATAAAATTGGGCTGGGGGTGTAGCTCAAAGGTAGAATGCCTCTGGGTTCCATCCCCAGTACCATAAAAATTAAATAAATAAATGAATAAATAAATAAAATGACAATCACAGCCAGGCATGGTGCATACTTGTAATCCCCGTACTTGGGAGGCTAAGACAGGAGGATCGCAGGACCACATAGAGAGACTCTTGGCAACCTAGTAAGACCTTGTTTCAAAGTAAAAGATAAAATAGGGCTGAGGGTATGGCTCAGAGGTAGAACTCCCTTGGGTTCAAACCCCAGTACCACATGCAAAAAGACAATCCCATCACATAGAGCAGATACATAATTAGAATAATAAAGGGAGGGGCTGGGATGTAGCTCAGTGGGTAAAGCACTTGTCTTGCAAGCTCAATACCCTGAGTTTGATCCCCAATACCAAACTAATAATAATGATAATAAAGAGAGGATGGCTTTCCCTATAAACTTTTTTTTTTTTTTTTTTTTTTTTTTTTTTGTGGAACTGGGGATTGAACTCAGGGGCATTCTACTTTCGAGCTATACACCCAGCCCTATTTTTTATTTTTTATTTAATTTAATTTATTTATTTATTTTTGTGGTACTGGGGATTCAACCCAGGGGCATTCTACCTCTGAGCTATACCCCCAGCCCTATTTTTTATTCTTTATTTTGAAACCAAGTCTTACTAAGTTGCGGAGTGCCTCACTAGGTAGCTGAGGCTGGCCACGAACCCGGATCCTCAAGTCTCAGCCTCCCGAATGCTGGGATTACAAGCATGCACCACCATGCCCAGCTTCCCTATAAACATTCTTAAAATTACATTCAAGCTGGGCGTGGTGGTGCATGCTTGTAATCTCAGTACTTGGGAGGCTGAGACGGGAGGATCACAGGTTCCTGATCAGCCTTGGAAACTTGTGAGAATCTCTGCAACTTTGTGAGACCCTGTTTCAAAATAAAGAATAAAATAGAAAAACAAATTGGTCTGGGGGTATAGTGCCTCACTAGGTAGCTGAGGCTGGCCGAGAACCCGGATCCTCGGTCGGGTCTCAGCCTCCCAAATGCTGGGATTACAAGCATGCACCACCACACCCAGCTTATTCTTTATTTTTTAAACAGGGTCTCACTATGTTATAGAATGTCTCACTAAGTAGCTGAGGCTGGCCACGAACCCGGATCCTCCTGTCTCAGCCTTGAAATTACTGAGATTACAAGTGTGTGCCACCACACCTGGCTTCCAAGGGATTTTTTTTTTTGGCAGTACTGGGGATTGAACCCAGGGGCATTTTACCTCTGAGCTACACCCCCCAATCCTATTTTTTATTCCTTATTTTTGAAGCAGGGTCTCACTAAGTTGTGGAGGGCCTCATTAAGTAGCTGAGGCTGGCCTTGAACCAGCGATACCTCCGTTTCAGCCTACCAAGTACTGGGATTACAAGTGTGGGTCACCGCCTGGGTCCAAGGGATTCTTTTATTTATTTTTTTGCGGTACTGGGGATTGAACTCAGGGGCGTTCTACCTCCGAGCTACACCCCCAGCCCTATTTTTTATTCTTTATTTTGAAACCGGGTCTCACTAAGTTGTGGAGTGCCTCACTAGGTAGCTGAGGCTGGCTGCGAACCCGGATCTTCCGGTCTCCGCCTCCCGAATGCTGGGATTATAAGCGTGCACCACCACGCCCGGCTTCCAAGGGATTCTTGACACACAAAAGAGGCATCAATAATCCACTGATTCACAACCTTCTCCTTCAGATTTAAAGAGCTTATCTTCGTGGCTTACCAGTTTTTAGAGGGTGAGTAAGTGTGTATTTCATCAAAGAACCTCTCTGGTTGGTGTAGGGGATAAGGGCTTGGCCGCGTCCAGCCACCAAAGAGCACTAGCAAGTCCTTGTATACGACTAGAGTTGCTCCGGCTTTGGGGGAAGGATAGGACCCTAGGAGAAGTCAATAATATCATGGTTAGAATTGAGGATCTCACAATAATCCACGGTTAGGCTACCTGTATGTCACCTTTCCCTGGAAAAATAACAAAATGGGAAAAAATAACACATGGCATAGAGGGAAGAAGGAGACAAAATGAAGTTTGCAGGTCTGAGAGAAAAGTCACCATATATATATATATATTTTTTATAATTAACACAGAAAAACTCGAGTTAAGAGGAAAGTTACTTAACTTCTCTCAGGTTTAGTCTGCTCACCTGAAACTGAAAATGAGAGTACTCGTCTCATAAGATTGTTTTGAGTTATTAAATACAAATGATCCCCAACTTAGCATGGTTTGACTTAACAGTGGTTCAACATATAATGGTTTGACTTACAATTTTTTTCATCTCACGATGGTGCTAAAGTGATATGCATTCAGTAGAAACTATACTTCAAATTTTGATCTTGTCCTAGGCTAGTGATATGTGGCATAGTACTTTGAGATGCTGGGCAGTGACACTGAGCCTCAGCTCCCAGCCAGCCGCAGGATCACGCGGGTGAATGACCAATACTCTACAGCATACCGTGTTGCTATGCTAGGGTACCTGGTAGGTTAGGTGTAGAAAGTGTAGCTGTGACTTAAGATATTTCAACTTTTTATTTATCTATTTATTTATTTATTTATTTATTTATTTTTTGTGCTACTGGGGATTGAACTCAGGGGCATTCTACCTCCGCGCTATACCCCCAGTCCTATTTTTTATTCTTTATTTTGAAACCGAGTCTCACTAAGTTGTGGAGTGCCTCACTAGGCAGCTGAGGCTGGCCGCGAACCCGGATCCTCTGGTCTCAGCCTCCCGAATGCTGGGATTACAAGCGTGTGCCACCACGCCCGGCTCAGATATTTCAACTTATAAAGCATTTACCGGGATACAGCTCTATGGGAAGTCCAAGCACATCTGTTAACACATTCAAAGTACCTAGCACAGTGTCTGGCACACAGCAGGTGCTCAATAATGACCTCTCCTCCCACCGAGGTCACAAAGGAAAGAACACAAAGGGATCCAGGGAGGAGTATATATAGAGGGTAAATACCTGGAGGCAACTTAATAACAATTGCTATGAAACAGGTAAGGCAGAATGTAGCTCCTATTTGTCCTATGAGTCAAATGTTACCACAATGACTTCTAGGCGCTAGCTATGGTTCTCTCATAGCCAGCCAGACTCAGATTAGCAAAATGGAGCAGACTTTTAAGTTTTTTTTTTTTTTGCGGTACTGGGGATTGAACTCAGGGGCATTCTACCTCCGAGCTATACCCCCAGCCCTATTTTTTATTCTTTATTTTGAAACCAAGTCTCACTAAGTTGCGGAGTGCCTCACTAGGTAGCTGAGGCTGGCTGCGAACCCGGATCCTCCGGTCTCAGCCTCCTGAATGCTGGGATTACAAGCGTGCACCACCACGCCCGGCTCGACTTTTAAGCTTGATGTGACGAGATTCCAGTGAAACTGTGGGCCTTACACCAAGACTGGCCACTAAGGCTATCCAGGCTGGAATTCTGAGCTATGGTGGCTAAATTTTGAAAAAACAGAAATGGCTGGGCATGGTGGCGCATGCTTGTAATCCCAGCATTTGGGAAGGAGAGACCGGAGGATCCGGATTCCCGGCCAGCCTTAGCTATCTAGTGAGGCACTCCGCAACTTAGTTGGACCCTGTTTCAAAATAAAGAATAAAAAATAGGGTCGGGGGTATAGCTCAGAGGTAGAATGCCCCTGAGTTCAATCCCCAGTACCGCAAAAAAGAAAAAACAGAAATGAGCTGGGCACAATGGCGCATACGTGTAATCCCAGTACAGGCCAACTTTAGCAACTTAGCAAGACGTGTTTCAAAACAAAAACTAAAAAGGGCTGAGAGTGCAGTTTGAAGGTAGAATGTCTCTGGGTTCCATCCTCACTACTCCCCAATGTGGCTTATGCTGGAAAACATTAAGGATAACAAATGTCTCATAGGAGACATTTAAAATAACAATTGCTAGTTATTCTTCAGCCTACAACATCACCTTTAGTTTTCTCAAGACCAAAATAAGTTTTCTCAGTGTCCAGGTGCCAGTAAATACCTGATTGGGAGGGTGGGCGGGCGGGCGGGGGGCACGGGTGCCAAGGCTGGATGATGTGCTACAACTCCAGCCCTTTTTATTTATTTACTTTTAATTGTTATTGTTTTGTGGTACTGGGAGTGGAATCCAGGGGCTGTCTATCTCTGGGCTATATACCCCAGCCCTATTTTATTTTTTATTTGGAATCAGGGTTTCACTAAGTTGCTAAGGAGCCTAAGTTGCTGAGGCTGACTTTGAACCTGCGATCCTCCTGTCTTAGCCTCCCAAGTACCGGGATTACAAGCATGTGCCACTACACCCGGCTCTTTTTCATTTTTTTTTTTTTTTTTGTGGTACTGGGGATTGAACTCAGGGGCATTCTACCTCCGAGCTATACCCCCAACCCTATTTTTTATTCTTTATTTTGAAACTTAGTCTCACTAAGTAGCGGAGTGCCTCACTAGGTAGCTGAGGCTGGCCGCGAACCCAGATCCTCCGGTCTCAGCCTCCCGAATGCTGGGATTACAAGCGTGCGCCACCACGCCCGGCTTCTTTTTCATTTTTGAAACAGGGTCTCACTAAGTTGCCGAAGCTGGCCTCAAATTTGCTATCCCCGTCTCACCCTTGTACTAGAATCACAGGCCTGTGTCACCACGTGCGGACCAGTGGTCTACCACTGAGCTGTACCTCCACCCCTTTTTATTTTGAAAAAAGGTTTTACTAAGTTACCATATGCTGGCCTCAAGCCTATGATCCTCTGTCTTACCTTCCCAAGTATTGGAATCATAGGCCTGTATCACCACATCCAGCTAGAAAAAATAATTTAAAGAATTCCTCGAGAGACAGACAGACAGACAGACAGACACACACACACACACACACACACACACACACACACACTTGGGGGGTAAGGGGATTAAACCCAAGGATATTTTACCTGAGCTACATCTCCAGCCCTTTGTTTGGAAAGAGGGTCTCCCTAGGTTGCTGAGAGTCCCACTAAGTTGCTGAGGCTGATCTCAAACTTATGATCCTCCTATCTCAGTGTCCCAAGTACTGGGATTACAGGTGTGTACCACCACACCCAGCTCTTAAGAGACATTTATTTACATTTTCAGAAGGGGATTTATTTGAGAAATAGTAAGAACACTTCATAGGCTACTTCACAGAATAAAATAGGCAATACTAACATATTTTTGCAATCATAAACACTCAGGTAAACTAGTGACAGAAACATGGGTATAACAGTTATGAGCAAACGACCTGTATTCACAAAGAATAAGTTAAAAATGTATAAACACATAGCAGCACTATGGTTGGTAAATGTGTGCCCGAGGCTTTAAAATTTGACCACCTGAAATTCCACGATGGATAATCTAAGTCTTGATAAGACCGAACAAAAACTGATGGATGACTGCTGCATATGCAGTGGCCCAAAGACCTAAGATCTGAAGGACTTTCATCTTTCACACATGCAGGTGTACAAAAGGCATCTCTTTGTTTATCAAAGAAGCTTCTATGTTTTTAAACACACGCACAATACTTAAACACAAAATCATTATTATGTGTTGACCATTGTGCCAAAAGTGTAACTCTCAGTCCAAGGCCAAACGCCTGAAGACCCAAGAAGCCATTGGTGTTATATCCTGGAGTCCAAAGGCAGTGAACCCTAAGCTGTGATGTCCATGGTGGCAGAAAAAAAAATCAGCTCTTGGGGAGACCTCGCCTTCTGTTTTTGTTCTGTCCAGCCCAGCTGTCTGGAGTAGAGAGAGACCTTCCGCTTAGTCCACTGAGACTCACATCTAATTTCCTTCGGAAATACTCTTACAGACACACTCAAAGTGCTTTACCAGACTTCTAGGTATTTGTTCTGTCTACCACGATGCAACTATACTGTGTACATCTGAAGATATACTAATGTCTGCCCCAGAATTCAGTGTTCATTCCCTCTTACACAGCCTTTTTTTTAGCAGGGCATAGTGGTGCACATCTACAATCCCAACACTTGGGAGGCTGACACAGGAGGACTGCATGTTCCAGGCTAGCCTGAGCTACTTAATGAGACCTTGTTTCAAAATAAAATAGGGCTGGAGGTAGAATGTCCCTGGGTTTAACTTCTAGTTCAAAACAAAAACAAAACAAAACCCATCAAAAACATAGCCCTTTTTCAAAGGGAATTGCAATTTCCAGAATTTTGGCTTTCATGATTTCAACATCAAAGATTTTAATCTTTTGAAGTTGTGATTTTGGGGATTTTATTTTTTCGGTACTGGGGATTGAACTCAGGGGCATTCTACCTCTGAGCTATACCCCCAGCCCTATTTTTTTATTCTTTATTTTGAAATAGGGTCTCACTAAGTTGCGGAGTGCCTCACTAGGTAGCTGAGGCTGGCCGGGAACCCGGATCCTCCAGTCTCAGCCTCCCGAATGCTGGGATTACAAGTGTGCACAACCACACCCAGCTTTTAATTTTGGGGATTTTAGACATTAGTGATTTTGATCTGGGATTTCAACTGTATTATGGCACTTGGGACTGTGTGTCCTTTGGGATTATGATTGGAACTGGAAACAAATACCCCCTCTCTCCCAAGAAAACCAATCAAATGAAGATCTTATACTCATTCAGACATTATTGGTCTGCCTTCAAAACTCAAGGCCACTGGGCCTATAGCTGCAGTCTAAATACTGTTATTGCACAAAGGCCGGTGAGAAAGGGCGTTGTTCCCCTTGAGGTTCTCATCGGGTGCCACAGAACATGGCCAGACATGTAACTCAACCTTATTCCCCTAGAGCCAGAGGTCAGTCTCGTAGGCTTCATTCTCCAAATATTCCAAAAGCTTCTAATCATACAATAGTTATGATCAATGCAGAAAATTTCAAAAACAAGGCACAAGCCCAAAAGGCAGCTACGGGAAACTTGATAATCAGACAGGCACCCTCTACAACAAAACTGATATTCTCTAAAACTGCTAACTGGTTCAGATGTCTCCCACGATTCCTATGCAATTAGAAGTTCACAAGTGAAAGTGTCAAGAGTTACAAGGTACTCTTGTTTACTTTTGCAAAGAAGCTATTAAAAGAGTGAAGCAATTCCAAATTCTGGTTTCAGTGCCACTTTCCCACAATTGCAGTTTCAATTTGCATACAACCTAGGATTGGAAGAGCAGCTCAACTACTTGATAATGATAAACTCCCCACCCTGGTACTAAGGGGTGAACCCAGGGACATTCTACCACTGACCTGTATCTCCAAACTTCTTCTCCTTCCTCAGCCTCTGGAGTTGCTGGGATTACAGGAATGTACCACCAAGACCAGCTAAGCACGTGTTTTAACTGAGGCTGCCTGAATACTATGCATGACTAAAAAATATTTTATATTTACTATTATTATTACTTTGAGGTACTGGGGATTGAACCCAGAGGCATTCTACCTCTGAGCTACACCCACAGCCCTATTTTTTTATTCTTTATTTTGAAACAGGGTCTCATTAAGTTGCAGAAGGCCTTACTAAGTAGCTGAGGCTGGGGGTGAACCTGCAATACTTGTGTTTCAGCCTTCTAAGTATGGGATTACAAGCATCCACCACCATGCCTGTCTTATATTTTTTAATGTTATTAGTTCATTATTAAGTGTTTTATATATAGTACTATTTGAGTGTCTATTACATGCTAATTACTGAGTATTAGGCTTTTTATATGCATTATCTCATTCAATTACTATAACCTTTCAATGCAGACATTATCACTAGATCCGTTTAACAGATCAATAGTAAAGGTAGCCATGGCTAAGGCATAAATAATGCTTACCGTGGGTCACATGTTGTTCTATATGCCTCCTGGAAACTAAAAAAGAAAAAGCAAATCCCACATTCTGAGTCATTAAGAAATACAAATTTAGCCGGGTGTGGTGGCGCATGCTTGTAATCCCAGCATTTGGGAGGCTGAGACTGGAGGATCCGGGTTCGAGGCCAGCCTCAGCTACCTAGTGAGGCACTCCGCAACTTAGGGAGACTCGGTTTCAAAATAAAGAATAAAAAATAGGGCTGGGGGTATAGCTCGGAGGTAAAATGCCTGAGTTCAATCCCCAGTACCGCAAAAGAAAGAAAGAAAGAAATACAAATTTAAGCCAGGCGTGGTGGCACCTGCCTGTAATCCCTGTACTTGGGAGGCTGAGACCGGAGGATCGCAGGTTTTCGGCCAGCCTCAGCTACTTAGTGAGGCACTCCAAAACTTAGTGAGATCCTGTTTCAAAATAAAGAATAAAAAATAGGACTGGGGGTATAGCTCGGAGGTAAAATGCCCGAGTTCAATCCCCAGTACCGCAAAAAAAAAAAAAAAGAAAGAAAGAAAGAAGTACAAATTTAAGCCAGGCGTGGTGGCACCTGCCTGTAATCTCTGTACTTGGGAGGCTGAGACCGGAGGATCGCAGGTTTGCGGCCAGCCTCAGCTACTTAGTGAGGCACTCCAAAATTTAGTGAGATCCTGTTTCAAAATAAAGAATAAAAAATAGGACTGGGGGTATAGCTCAGAGGTAGAATGTCCCTGGGTTCAATCTCTAGTACCAGTAAAAATAAAGAAATCCAACTTAAAGGGTGACTTAATGCAAGAAAACAGTGAACCTTTATCCTTGGAGGTTTAGGTTTAAGCTAAGAGTCACCATCAAGAAGCCGCCTCAAGGCCTCCGGAGGTGCTCTATGGGGCTCTGTGCCTTTGCTCCATTCCATTCTCTCACCTACGAAGCTGCCTCTGAGTGCAGGTAATCTCGACATTAAAATGTTACAAGATGAGAGGCAGGTTCACAATCCCACCACTTTGTCAGAGTCACTTATTTGTTTTGGGGTTTTTTTTTTTGGTGATACTAGGGATTGAACTCAGGGGCATTCTACCTCTGAGCTACTCTCCCTGTGATTTTGTCTCAGTCTCTCAAGTACTAGAATTACAGGCATGCCATACAGTGCACCACCACACCTGGCTTACTTTTATGAATATATATATATGTATGCATGCACACATGCACATATTTATTGCTGTACCGGAGATTGAACCCAGGGGCATTCTTTCTCTGAGCTATACCCCCAGTCCTATTTCTTATTCTTTATTTTTGAAACAAGGTCTCATTAAGTTGTGGAGGGCCTCACTAAGTAACTGAGGCTGGCCTTGAATCAGCGATCCCCCATTTCAGCCTCCCAAGTACCAAGATTACAAGTGTGCACCACTATGCCCAGTTATTTTTTTTTTTTATTATTATTATTATTATTATTATTATTATTATTATTATTTGCGGTGCTGGGGATAGAACTCAGGGGCATTCTACCTCCCAGCTACACCTCCATGCCCTATTTTATATTCCTTATTTTGAAACAGGGTCTGAGTTGCACAGGGCCTCACTAAGTAGCTGAGGCTGGCCGCGAACCTGCGATCCTCCTGTCTCAGCCTCCCAAGTACTGGGATTACAAGCATGGGCCACCACGCCCAGCCTTAATTTTTTATTTAAAGTAGCAATTTTTTTTTTCTTTTGCGGTACTGGGGATGGAACCTGGGGGCATTCTACCTCCAAGCTATAGCCCCAGCCCTATTTTTTATTCTTATTTTGAAATAGGGTCTCATTAAGTTGTGGAGGGCCTCACTAAGCAGCTGAGGCTGGCCACGAACTGGGATCCTCTAGTCTTAGCCTCCCATGCTAGGATTACAAGCGTACACCACTACACCCAGCTTAAAGTAGCAAAAATATTTAAAGATACTTTCAAATAAAATAATCAAACAATATAGAACTTTTAAAAGAAAAAGTGGGAGTCCTTCCGACTCCCTGAAAAATGGCTATTTTCAGCAGTGTCAAAGTATAGCTTTAAAAAAATTAGAAGCCAGGCATGATGGTGCACATTTGTCATCCCAGTACTTGGGAGGCTGAGACCAGAGGATCCAGGTTCAAGGCCAGCCTCAGCTACTTAGTGAGGTCCTCCACAACTTAGTGAGACCCTGTTTCAAAACAAAGAATAAAAAAATAGGTCTGGGAGTATAGCTCAGAGGTAGAATGCCCCTGGGTTCAATCTCCAGTTTCACACAAACAAACAAACAAACAAAAAATTAGAAAGCAAGGCATGGAGACACATACCTGTAATCCCAGTACTTGGGAGGCTGAAATAAGAGGATCATAGGTTCGAGATCAGCCTTAGCAACTTAGTGAGATAACTTGATAACTCAGTGAGATCATGTTTCCAAATAAAAAAATTTGGGTAAAGGTGTAGTTCAGAAGTAGAATGTTCCTGCATTCTATCCTCAGTGCCACCAAACACAAAACAAACCAACCCATAAGTAAAAGTAAAAAAGGGCTGGGAAGCCGGGCGTGGTGGCGCACGCTTGTAATCCCAGCATTCGGGAGGCTGAGACTGGAAGATCTGGATTTGAGGCCAGCCTCAGCTACCTAGTGAGGCACTCCGCAACTGGTTTCAAAATAAAGAATAAAAAATAGGGCTGGGGGTATAGCTCAGAGGTAGAATGCCCCTGAGTTCAATTCCCAGTACTGCAAAAAAA
>PVLC010021718.1:0-19527 GCA_004027655.1 Graphiurus murinus
TTTTTGCGGTACTGGGGGTTGAACTCCGGGGCATTCTACCTCCGAGCTATACCCCCAGCCCTATTTTTTATTCCTTATTTTGAAACCGAGTCTCACTAAGTTGCGGAGTGCCTCACTTAGGTAGCTGAGGCTGGCCGCGAACCCGGATCCTCTGGTCTCAGCCTCCCAAATGCTGGGATTACAAGCGTGCGCCACCACGCCCGGCTCAGCTTGTATTTTTCTTCAAGAGTTTTACTCTCCTTAGAAATCTCCAGTCCTCAGAAATTGTAAAGGTCCCACTTCACAAAACCCGGCCTAAGCTGTCCTTAACTTTTTCTTCCCCCTGCCCCTCCCTCTTTCTTTCTCTCTTTCTCCTTTTTTCTTGAGGTACTAGGGATTGAACCCAGGGGCATTTTACCTCTGTGTTACATCCCAAGCCATTTTTAAAATTAATTAATTTATTTATTGAAATAGGGTCTTGCTAAGTTGCTGAAGCTGGCCTTGAACCTGTGATCCTCCTGTCTCAGCTCAGGCTTGATTTCACCATGGTATGTACACAGTAACTACAGCCCCAAGGGGACTGACGGGGCAGACTTCAAACCTGCCTTACCTCTTCACTTTTTTTTTTTTTTTTTTTTGTACTGAGGATTGAACCTAGAGGCATCCTACCTCCAACCTATGCACCCCCCACCCCACACACAAGTATGATTTTATTTTTTTTATTTGGAAACAGGGTCTCACTAGGTTACTGAGGGCCTCTCTACATTGCCGAGGCTGGCTTTGAAACTGTAATCCTCCTGTCTCAGCCTTCCAAGTACTGGGATTACAAGCGTGCACCACCACGCCCGGCATCTCTTCACTTTTTAATCAAATGAGACAATCAGGTTTCACTTGCTGTGCAGGAGCCCCCCCACCTCCCGGGGGCACGCCTCCAAAGGTGACCGAGGATGCCGGGGTGAGCCTGGACCTCCCATGCCATCTTCCCCTGCTCCCCCGGGCCTCAGGTGAGACCTTCCGGATCGTGTGTGAAGTGAGTTTGCAGGGGAATGTCCTGCGTGCATTGGATCAAGCTCCTCTGCCCCCTCTCCTGCATCCTGCTTGAGCACAGCCCCAGCCCTAGAAAGGAGTGGGGGACATATATATCTGTGCGTGTTTACCACAAATCTCATTGTCATGAGAGTCAGCCCTCATTCAGTCCCGAAAAGCAGCAGAGAACTTCATTTCCCGTCCTTTTAAGTTGCAAATACTTAAGACGCTGAAATAAGAGACAGATTTATTAGCTCCTTAAGCCAGGCCTCTTTGATAAATTCCTGCACATATAAAGAAAGGGAGCCGTTGGCTCTGCTTTCGGAAAGGTCGCTGAGCCAGGGCCCTCATGGGGGTTTGCATGTGTCCCTGCTCTCAAGCTGGGGGGACCCGCAGGTCGTGGAAGATGGCACTGGAGCTGTCCTCTGGAGCAGGGCCAGCTGCTACCCGACGGACTCTCTGAAACACACCCAGCCTGTCTCTCACCATGAGCCTGTCATGCTCATCTAGGTGGGACGTGTAAGTTTTGGAGTTTAATTTTTATTACAAAAAAAAAAAAAAAAAAAAGATTCCTTAGGGATCTTTGCAAAGAAAAATGACAATTTCTTACCCAGAGAGACTAAGATGCAAAATTGCTAGTGTTTTGAGTCCTGTCCCCGCTCCCCAGAGAGCAGAGGGGAGAGGCCAGGCCGTGCCCAGAGGCAGAAAGACTTAAGACCTTACAAACATGATTAAAACCAACCTGAACTTCCAGCTAATGTTTGGGGAGTGTTTCGAAGACCAAATGCCTCCGTAGCGACATGCTGCTCCGGAAAGCAATCAGAACCGTGTTGGTGGCCTGCGCGCGCCCCTCCTGATCTTCCTGCCTCCTCGGCATCCCCTAACACACGAGCTTTTGTACGAGCATTCTAGCCCACACCATAGCAATGGACTTGCGCTGTTGTATACTCAGAAAGCACAACTTTTGTTTTCATTCTAGCTCCACACCATAGCAATGGACTTGCGCTGTTGTATACTCAAAAAGCACAACTTTTGTTTTGTTTTTAAGTTGATTCTAAATATTTACGGCTGAGTTGCTGGGAAAAAACGATCTCTGAGAAATGGGGAAATTGAGCCGGGTGTGGTGGCGCACATTTGTAATCCTAGTACTCGGGAGGCTGAGACAGGAGGATCCGGGTTCACGGCCAGCCTCAGCTACTTTGTGAGGCCCTCCGCAACTTAGGGAGACCCTGTTTCAAAATAAAGAATAAAAAATAGGGCTGGGGATGTAGCTCGGAGGTAGAATGCCCCGGGGTTCCATCCCCAGTACCGCAAACAAAGAAACAGGGAAATTGTACCGCAAAACCGGGCAGGAAGTGAAGATTTCCGTGAAGTCATATGTTAAATGCTCTAAGGACAGAAATCCTGATCAGGAGAGGGGACAGTAAGGGGGCTGACCCAATGGTCATTTCCACCCATGGGTACAACTGAGAGGCAGCAGTGCACGACACAGGAAAGCATCATCGCTTGGCATTGAGGGACACCCGGGCTGGTCACTAGACCTGCCCGGGTGTGTCCTACACTTCAGGTCACTAATGGCTCGCACATCCTCGTGTGTAGATTCTTAGCTTGGCAGACACGCCTAGAAGCAAACCAATGAAAGAAACGTCCTTTTTGGTTTTATTGGGCTAGAATGGATTTCAGTTTCTAGGACCAGCAATTGGAGGAGACAGTTGAACTGCCCTGGCTTTCGGTGTTCCAAAGGTGTGAACAGCGTCTCCTGGGCTCCCGGCCACGGAAAGGGGCGGAGAGGGGCTCTTCTTACAGTGTGACGGTGATGGTGATGAGGAGGGCTATTCCAAGGAGAATACGGCACGGCACCCCTGTCAGGATGACTTGAAGCAGAAGGACAGGCCACCCTGCAGGTGGCAGATGTCTTTACTCAAGCCGAGTTCAGCTCCCCTGCACTGTGGGCTGAGTTTCTCTCTGGGAACCAGCCCTCCATTGCAGCTTCCTCACCTCCAGTAGGCTAGCTCTGGGATTCATCTGTGCATTTATTAGGGTAGGAGGAAATAATACGCTTTGTCTAAATATAGAAAAATGCATGTACGTGGCCAGCGTGTGCAGGCGGAGCTGGGCAGATGCGGGCGTGCTGTATAAGGGAAGGCTATCTCTTGAACTGTCGGCTCCAGGGCTCAGCCGGACTGTGGCCAAGAGGTTCACCGCCCGCCCCAGCTTCCTTACGGAATCGTCTTTCTCTTGACTCACCAACATGCCTATTATAAAGACATCACGGTGCACCGAAGTGCTGAAAGGCAGATAGAGGGGGAGAAAGGGAAAGGGACCAGGGAAACTGAGACCGGGGATTGAGGGCGAGCTACCCTTGTAGCCCAGCCACCTGCACTGGGCACAGGGCCTTCCCCTGAGAGAGTCGCTTCCCCCTGCACCCCATCCCCAGAGCAGGCGGGCACACCTACTCACACCCATACAAACTCGGGCATGCACCCACAGGCTCACAGAGTTACACACTCAGGCTCACGTGAACACTCACATACACACTCAGGCACACACAGATTTACACGCCTGGGCTCACATTTGCATTCCTAGGAAGACACTCAGGCACGCACATTGATACACACACCCAGCAGTCACACGCACACGGCCATGCATACCCACATTTGCACACTTTCACACGCTCACACATTCATGCACACAACATCCCCCCTCCCCAACCTGGCTCAGCTGGGTTCCCATTTTCCCTGCCATGCGATCCTGGATGAGAAAGGTTGGTTTTCATACTCGAGGGCTGAGAACTGCCCCCGACGCCGTGTATACAAAGGCGAAGAGTGGAGCCCAGGGCGTGCTCCACTGGAGAAATACGATATGCACAGCACCGTTCCTCTACCGCATTCCCGGCTGCCCGCCCCACCGACCTCGGGGTGGCCAATCCCTTCTGTTTCTCCTTAACCGAGAGGCTACAGAAAAACACCGCCACCTAGCGGGTAGGGGACCCCAGAGGCCCTGTGGCTGCTGGGACGCTTCAGCCCTCCCGAACCCCGATACCAGCTGCTGTAGCTCTTGTCTTGCTAGTGACTGGGCCTCGGGGATTGGCACCCCAGGCCACAGCTGTCTCCACGCCTGTGCCGCCTCTCGAGCTCGGTCTGAAAGGCTAACGGAATTGGTCACCGGCGACCTTGAGGACCTCATGCTAAGTCAATAAGGCAGAAGTGGACCGGTACCCACGGTCTCACTGAGCCCAAACTGGGACAGTACGGACAAGGGGCACGGAGCTCTGTCTTGCAGGGCTAGTAGTCCTGGGCACCCACCACGCCGCGCCGCGCCCGAGCCTGCACGTAAACACTTGCTAGAGGGGCAGATCTTACGGTAAATGTTTTCATCACAAAATAATTAATAATAAAAGTGGGGTGGGAGGAAATGATGGTGTGTGGGATATGTTTATAGCACGGTTATAGTGACGGCTTTACGGGGGTATATTTAGCTCCAAACTCATCGGCTGCCGCTTTTTGTATGTCAATCAGACCTCAATCAAGTGGTTTTAAAAACGAAAAAATAAATAAAGTGGTTTTTAAAAATGACAACTTGTATTTAAATTTTAAATCATGGAGCGCTCACTTCCAAAAAGAGACTTCTATTCATTTTTTTTTTTTTTTTAACTAGGCGTGTTTTACCACTGAGCTACACCCTCAAACCTTTTTATTTTATTTTGAGACAGGGTATCACTAAGCTGCTGAGACTGGCCTCAAACCTGTGATCCTCCTGCCTCAGCTTCCCATATACGAGGATTACAGGTGTGCCCGACCAGTGGTCTTCTCGTGGACTCTGCAAAGTATCAAGGCACTAAAGCTACAGTCACATCCTGCTGGGGTGTTTTCTCGCTGAATTTCATAGGTTGGTCTCTCCACCCCACCATTAAAAAAAAATTATTGGTATACTGTAATTGTACATGACAGTAAGGTTGACAGCGATCCATCCACACGTGCACATCATATTGGGTCAGCTTCTCTCTCCTCCGCCCTTCCACTAAATACTGAAGCTGGAGCCTGGGTGGGTGTGTGGGGTCACCAGGAGGACAGATCACACATCCACGTTTATAAACTGAACTCACGTGATGTGGTTTCAAAGGTCACCAGAAGCAGACAGGTTATCTTGTAGTTTGGGGTAACCCAAGAATGAATATCACTTTAAGAATGAGGATTCAATGCAAACCCCAGGAACCCAATTCCTCTAAGTAAAACAGACCTTCTATTTAAACTCGCAAGCTGGTATGGCACCAGCAGTCCGGATTGCTTTAATATGATAGTGTTTCAAAAATCCCATTTGCAGGTGGCAAAAGCTAATTACTCTGAAACATAACTTGGTCTCCTTGTTTTTCGTCAAGAGCCAACTCACATGAAAGTGGAATTTTTTTTTCCAGTACTGGGGATTGAACTCAGGGGCATTCTACCTCCAAGCTATACCCCCAGCCCTATTTTTTATTCTTTATTTTGAAACAGGGTCTCACTTAGTTATGGAGTGCCTCACTAGGTAGCTGAGACGGGCCGAGAACCCGGATCCTCCGGTCTCAGCCTCCCGAATGCTGGGATTACAAGCGTGCGCCACCGCGCCCTGCTTATGAAAGTGGAATTTGAAAGAGCTTGAGTAGGAGAATAAATCAGTGTCAGTTTGTCTTACTGCAGTAATAGTCACCATGGCAACCCGCTGCTGGCCGATTCCTTTCCTGCCTCCAGTAAACAATACGGCCCACTTTTTCTGGTGTTCTGTGTCCTGCAGCCAGGATCCCTTGTGCAGGGCCTCTAAAGGACTTTTAACTGAAGCACATCAGTCTTCCCCGGGTGCTGGTTCCGACTGCTCTGAGCATGCCCAGCCTCGGTGTGGCTTTCTGCCGGGAGGCTTAGTTCCTGCTTTCTGGGGCTCCTGCCTCTGTTGGAGGCTCCGCTTGCAGGGGCTGGCCCGCAGAGGCCACGATGCCCTGTGTGTGAAGACTTCTTCCCCCTCTGTCCATGCCCACCTGTGGACAACCCACTATTCCCCAAGGTCATTTTCTACACTTAGCTGAGGATTCCAGAAGGAACAAAATAAGCAAAGCATTAACCTGCACGGGTTCCCTTCCTCGTCCTCAACCCACTTGCCAATCCATTTATATTTGGCTGAAGATAAAAGCTTGTAGATGCAGAGGTTGTTCTGGCCCCAGCTGCAGGAGCATCCTGTAGGGCTGTGTCCTCCTGTCCTGGGTGCCAGAGCCCCGTGGTCCCTAGTGCTCCCTTTCTTAGGACAAGGAGCATGCACGACTTGTGTCTTTCCACATTGTTGGCTTCATTGATCATAAAGCAAAAAGGGGGTGACCACTACACCGGGTTCAAGTCTCTCCCTGGCAGACTTTGGCCAAACAGGGAGTCAAAGCCTATTCCATGAACCACACGCGCGTTTCAGGATCTCACTCACACAGTTCACTCATTATCAGCTCAAAGTCAAACCAAAAGTCCGATCTGTGAAGCAGGAGGTTCCGCTGTTGACCGTGGCCTGGCTGTCCTCATCACACGGCTTGGGGGTCTCCAGAGCTCCTGGTCTGAGGGGCAGGCTGAGGGGCTTGCGTCTCTCCTCAGGGGCAGGGGCCTGGGTGTGGGACGATCGCGGTCACTCCAGGCCTGACCCTTCGAATGACTGGGCTCAGAGGAGTTGAGGAGGTCATGACACCGCAGCGATCGCTGGCCTCCTCACCTTTAGCTGGTCTCGGGTCCTTCTTAAAATAGGGTCTTCCTCAGCTACCTAGTGAGGCCCTCTGCAACTGAGGGAGACCCTGCTTCAAAATAAAGACTGAAAAAAATAGGGCTGGGGGTGTAGCTCGGAGGTAGAATGCTCCTGAGTTCAATCCCCAGTACCACACAAAAATAAATAAATAAAACAGGGTCTTTCTGTGTAGGCGTGGCTGGATTGTTTACCCTTCTTCTGATTGGTTAGTGGGTAGCGCGGGTCACTTTCTTTCTTCCAATTGGTCACTCACCCTTACGTAATATTCGTTCACAACTCTCCTGGAGCATTCCATCCCTTAATACTCACCCGCAACTTTGCTGGAATATGCCACAGCGTACGCTCAGAAGCTCACTGTTCATCAAACTTACTGTAAATCATGGAGCGTGTCAGTGGCAGGCGCAGCTCCGGTGCCTGCCTCTTCCTGTCTGACCCTCAGGGCCCCTCCCATGAGGAGGTGCCGCCGGCCTGACCGTCTGCCGAGTCTGGGCTGGCCTTTCCTTTGCTGTGTCCATGGCAGGAGTGACCTGCACAGCCCTGTGCCTGTGTGGTATTGGAGGTCGCCACGCTGGCGCTCCAGGCTGAGAGAGACACCCCAGCTGACCCCAGCTGAGCACAGCTGCACAGAGGTGAGCGGACCTAGCTCACACCACAAGGCCCTCCTTGCAGAGCCCCGCCTGAACTGCTGACCCAGGCCATCCTGGACCCGGAAGAGGGCTGTGGTTTTAAGCGCCTGAGTGTTGGGGTAGTTTGTTACGCAGCAGTTGCTGACTATTCTTTCTTGTTTTACTGACTTCCCATGGCCCAGCTGGAGGCTTCTAGTCATGTGAAAGTGCCTGTCAAAGCATCCAGAGCCTGGGTCCCCCCGGCCTTACTCTGAAATGCTCAGCAGCGGGAACTTCCGTGATGCTACTACTTTTCTGAGCCCCCTCGGTCGCTTTGTCTGCACATCTACACACATCTGAGAGGTAGCTTGGCCTGCACCCCAGCACCTGAGAGGACGGCAGAGCAGCTGGACCCCAGGTCGGGGTGAGCACCTCTGCAAAGTGTCTCTGCCAAGCCACAGACAGCACAGATGCACTGCTGCCTCCGCAATCCCACTGCCCAGGTACTCGTGGGCCTTAGAGGCACAGGCGGCAAACGCCAGGGAGTAACCAGAATGCCCCCGAGGAAGACAGCTGCACCGCGAGAGGCTTAATTATACAATAAAATACTGCACAGCTGTTAAGAGAATTCTCTTGAAGTACTTTTATAGTGTCTTTTTTAAAATTTTATATGCGAGAGGCAGGTTGTAGGACACAATGCTGTTTCTGTAAAGAGGATAAAGCAACAAGACACCCTCACTCTGTGTTCACAGTGTCCTGCGATTGTCGGTCACCGAGAAGCATTTGGAAGGCGTCAGGCTGGTGGCCTGGTCTCAGGCAGGAGTTTCATGACAGCACAGATGTTGACGCCACGTCATTGTTAAGGGACTGGGGGTTAGGCAAGTTCATTACGGCACCATTCATAGAGCGATATAAACTCCGACTGTTTAATGATATGTAACATACTTAAATAATTATATGTGATATATTAAATTGATGATGATATTAATAAACATGAAACAAAATTAAAGGGAAAAGCAAGAACACATGGTCCCATGAACTTTAGGAAATCCTCAGAATGGACATACCCCAGATACCCACAGCAATTATTAGTGGTTACGGGCTTATGAGTGGATTATCTTTATTTTTATGCATCTGCATTTTCTTCTTTAAAAAATTTTGTGTGTGTGTGTATGGTTCTGAAGATTGAACCCAGGGGCATTCTCCCTCTGAGCTACACCCCCAGGCCTCTTTCACTCTTTTATTTTGAAACAGGGCCTCATTACGTTGCCGAGGCTGGCCACAAACCTGCGATCCTCCTGTCTCAGCCCCCAAAATACTGGAATTACAAGTATGCACCACCACGCCCGGCTCGTAGCTGCATTTTCTAACTTTGCTAAACCAACACGTAGAAGCAGGGAAAGAGACGGGGACGCGCAGAGGCGTCCAGTAATGGGAGACAGAAAGGGCTAAAGGGGTCGAGGTCCTTCCTAAGCTCAATAACATCTCTGCATAATGGAGAGGTGAGAGCATCTGGAATGTAAATACCCACGAGAGCACTGCAGCTTGAGACACGCAGCCCAGCGAGCTGGGCGACCCGCCATCTACAATGTCTTCTGCTCATACAGATCATTAATATTTATAAAGCGCTGCAGTACCCTGCAGAAGAGGCTGCGGAGAGAGATAATACCGCGCACGTTCTTGGCTTGCTCTTACGTCTGTCTTCAGAGGGGCCCCAAGCAGCCTCCTTCTGGGGTCCCAGGAAGACCCCCCCCAATCTCCCCATGCCGAGGTGCGGCCTTTGTTAAAATGCGAAAGCCTTACTTGGAGAAAAAACCGTTACATCCTTTAAATCTCATAAATCACAACAAGAAATAATTTAACCCCTCTGAAATCTTATTTGCATTTGGATAGATGTTTTGTTTTTTCATGAAAATAGCCTGGGATAATCTATTTCTCGGCCAGGTTTTTACGAACCCCAACCCCAAAGGAATCTACTGTTAGGATTAAAGGTTTAGTATGGAGCAAAATGGAAGTTGACTCAAATGAGGTGTGCATGATGTAAACCAAGGGAACAGTCGTGTCCACCATGCGGCTCCTCTTCTTCCTCGGAGCGGAGGCAGCAGCCACTCATTCTAGAGCCGGGAATTCACTCACACATCTGCCGGGCCTCCACCTGAGGTCACCAGTGGCCGATGCCATCGCCAGAGCGGCGTCTCCATGACCATGCTCTCCTCTGGTGAAGCGCACCCGGCCTTCCCCTTGCAGTGTCTCTGCATCTGTTCTTCAGGATGCAGGGGATTCTGCAGGACTCAGGAATAAAGACACCAGTGCATGCATCTGAGGCTCAGTGCATTCTTATCCTCTCTCTCTCTCTCTCTCTCTCTCTGCCCTGGGAAAAGAAAAAAAAAATCATCCTGTTTTCTGCTTTGGCTCATCACAAGTCTTAGCACATTTGAAAACGTTCCAAGTATAAGAGTTGGCATTTTGGTGCATACGGCCACTGGGTCAGGTGTCAATTGGCTGCTGATGGAACATTGGCCAGCCCTGCAGGTTCCTCCACGGTGACCCGGGTCCTGCACATTCCTCTCTCAAGAAGCAGCAGCAGGTGATTTCCTTGCAACAAAATAGCAGGTGTACAAGCTGTGTGCAATGGCCCTTGCCTATAATCCTAGTACTTGGGAGGCTGAGACCGGAGGATCACACGTGTGAGGCCAGCCTCAGCAACTTAGTGATTAGGAAGACCCAGTTTCAAAATGAAAAAATAAGACAAGACTGGAGGGAGTGTGTAGCTTGAAAGTGGAAATCCCTGGATTCAGCCTGCAATACCAAAATGAATACACAATACCGGGCCTGGTGGTGCATGCCTGTAATCCCAGTACTTGGGAGGCTAAGACAGGAGGATCACATGTTCAAGGCCAGCCTCGGCAACTTAGCAAGACCCTGTTTCCAATTAAAAAACAAAAAAGGGCTGGTGGTGTAGCTTGGAGATAGAATGCTCTTGGGTTCAATTGCTAGTACCATAAAATAATAATAATAGTTATATTATTATTATAAAAATGAATTAATTTCACTTAATAAGACTGAGGGGTATAGCTTGGAGGCAGAAATGCTCTTAGGTTCAACCCTCTGTTGAAAAAAGTTGAAAGGATTTTTTTCAATTTTTTGTTAAAAAAAAAAAAAGCAAGTATATAAGACAACTTATTTTTTCCTAATGTTGAAACTTGCCTCTGGGTCTCAGCAACCTTGGTTCTTCAGGGGCCCATGCTGGCTTTCTTATTTTGCCATTTTACACCTATATTTTATGGATGTGAGACGTAGGCTCAGCGATCGCACCCCAGGCGTGGATTTTTCACAAGGAGAAAGCCCCCAGCATTGCTCTTCAAGGCCACACTTAAAGTCAGTTGTTGTTGTTATTGTTGTAGAGAGATGCTTCTTGGCCAGGAGTCATTTATTTTCCCCAGAAATTTCATTTCAAAAACAATAGGAGCGATGTCAGAGCGGAGAAATGCTGTGTTTGTCGAGCTCTGAGAACTCGCGGTTCTCCAGCTCTGACCGCCTGCCCCTGGCTTCTGCCTGTAGGAAAGCTGGATTTCCTCCGGGAGGACATTGGCCAGCAGAAGGGGTGTCCTCTCTGGCCAGTCTTCCTGGCCAGAGGCAGGCCCGAGAACCGCAGCCTCGAAGTGTGGCCAAACAGCTGCTCCTGTCAGGGCCTGTGTAAAGGGATCCGAGTCATAAAAACAGCCAGCTGGGAGTAAGCTTTTGTGCTGTGCCCTGTACCAATATTATCAGTGTGGAAAAAATTCTGCTCTTTAAGAAGTCACACTCTGAGCCTGGATGAGAAAGTCACTGTTGACACCATTCTCTGGCAAACAGAGCTAGGATGACAGAGAGAAAGGATGCTCCAGGCCGGGGGGGGGGGGGCTACCTACATGTCCAGTAGACTAAGCCCAAGGTCAGGTCAGAAGCAAAAAGGCAGAGTCCCTTTCTGAGGGCGAGCTGCAGAGACGGATTTACTGGGCAAGTGTTTGCACCACTCTGGGATCAGAAGAGGCCAACAATACGCGCCGGCTTTTCACGTAATTTATCTGATGACACTAGTGGGCCCCTCTTCCAGGAAGTGTGTCTTGGGGACTCATGGGTGCTTGTGTGTGATGTGTACCCCAAAGAAACAGCAGATAAAATCCCTGAGTTCCTGGGGTTTAGCCACTAGAGGAGGAGGCAGACCTCAAACTATGCAGGTAATACCTGGATGCACGTTTTATTGGGATTGAAACGGGCACCACGAAGGAGAAGGAAAAGGGTGGACCATGCCTTGCCCCATGACAAGGAGACCGAAGTCCACCTAGGAGGAGACCAGAAGGGATCCTGCGTTAGGGGCTGGCTGGCTGGGAAGCCGTCACCCTGCCCCTGACATGCCCATGTGGCGCTCCTTCTGCCCGTCCTTCTTGCTCCAGGTAACACTGGGCTGCTTGACAGTTGTCAAAGGAGTAAGGTTTCCCGAGCAGTCCTACCTGTGGGTCAGAGCCCCTGCCCAGGTGGATCTCAAGTGTGGGACACAGTGACCATACATGGAACCAGGAGCTGAACCCTTGCGTTTGCATTTTGCCTGTGTCACCAAGCCCTGCGCTGTGACGGGCTGCATCCAGAGAGCACTGCTGACGTTTAGGAGACACACGTCCCAGGTTGTTTTCCTGACTCTGCTGGGAATTCGTTCGTGGGAGGAGACCAGCCCCGCTGGCTGGGGGCAGGGTGAGCTGTGCCCAGCTGAAGTGGGCGTGGCTTTCTGAAGCCAACTATGGCGGGCTGTATCTAAGGAAACAAGAGTCTCCATCCTTTCCCAACCCATGATTCAACACGCTCCTCATTAACAGGTGGATTCCAGGCTGCAGGTGGCATTTCAGCAAGGAAGCAGTCTCCGCAGTCTAAGGCTGCGGGACCTGCAGAGTCATTGTTCCCACAGGCTGTCACAGAGTGTCACATCAGGCTAGTGGCCGGTAATTCCAAATCCCACCCCCCACGAAAGCTGCCCGTCAACTAGTGTTTGAAAAAAGACACCAGGGCCAACCTGAGTGCACTCTTTCCACACGTTCCACTCTGCAAACGGGATTGTCTGCGTGCTGAGAGTGAATCAGAGCTTTGGCCTCATGGTAGGATCACCCCTAGCAGAAATACCAAAGATTGATGCTCGGGTTAGCTCTTGTAGCTCAGCGGGTCCCCTCGGGCATCACCCACTGCCTCTGCACCTTTTCCAGGTGCCTGTGTTTCATCCAGATTTATCAAAGCCGGGATCAGCACGCTGATAGGCGTCCTCCGGGGAAAACATGTGTGTCGGGGAAGTAACAAAGTGGCTCCT
Source organism: Graphiurus murinus (assembly GCA_004027655.1). Taxonomy (NCBI): domain Eukaryota; kingdom Metazoa; phylum Chordata; class Mammalia; order Rodentia; family Gliridae; genus Graphiurus; species Graphiurus murinus. The sequence goes on from PVLC010021718.1 coordinate 12,694, forward strand.
AGATCACATGCACTTCTTTTCATGTCTGCTGTTGTGAGGTGTGTTCTCAGGGAGGTATTTTTGGAATGCAGCTCATCCTGTTAGTATAACACACAGCAGTTTTCATTTCCTCAACTAGGTTGTAATGGTTTGGATATTTGTTTGTTTGTTTGTTTGTTTATTCTTTTGTGGCATTCTACACCCCCAGCGCAATTTCATTTTTCATTTCTTGAGATGGGGTCTCACTAGGTTGCTAAGAGTCTCACCTCTTGCAATGTCTCCAGAGACCTCACGGAGAGTAGGCAGCCATGTTTGGAGGCAGGGCTTGGTTGCAGAGGAGGGCTTGCTGGGGTTGTGACCTTGGGGGTCATAAGTAGTCCTTCCTCCCCTGGCTCGCCCTCTGTCTCTCTGTTGCTTCCGGCCTCCAGGATGGAAGGGTAGAGCTCTCTCTCTTTCTCTCTCTTTCTCTCTCCCTCTCTCTCTCTCTCTCTCTGCTTCCCACCACGGTATCCTGAGCTCCATAGAACCGGCTTGACATGAACTGAGCCTCTGAAATCTTCAAAAACTGCGAGCAAATAAATCTTCCTCTACATTGTGCGACCAGTTGTTCTGGATGGCAGCAATACGGATGCCGACGGAGACACAGGTCTTTGTGACAACAGGAGCAATCCTGCAAACGTCGTGCTCCTGAAAGTCTTTGCAGATGCGCTCTGCAGTGGCAGCAGGGGTCCAGTGAGTGGCCTTACCTGTGACCGGGGCGGGGGGAGCTTCCAGCCATCCACCTGTCGGAAGTGGAGCTGATCTCCATATTGGGAAACTTGGATAAGGCTCAGGTGTGACTCAGGTGTGGCGAGAGTTAGGGAGTGCTGCTCACAGGTACACACACGCCTGCAGAACAGAGAGAAATGCAGGGGGAGGGTGGAGAGTTCAAGACCCACCCAGTGGCCAAGGACAGCAGCCTCCGAGTTGCCCTCCAACCCACACCACGGGCCCTCACCCTCCAGGCTTTTAGGCAATTTCACTCCTCCAAGACTGAACCGAGTCCCAGCCCCTCGGGCACTGGATGCAGCGTCCCTGTGGCCTCGGGTAGAATGTGTTCTGTGTGAAATTCGGGTTTCCTGGTGACCTGTGCAGTTGGTCACACTCCCAGCCTGTGTCTAGCACCATAGTCCTGTTGTGCTCATAGGGGTGTGGCAATCTTGCACGCTGGGTCGGGGGATCAGGGGCTGAGCCGGGCATTTCTGGCTGCACCTGCAGTGAAGTGAGAGAGGGCGTCTCGGTTCCAGGTGGGGACGATGGACGGAAGGACATTGTCTATGTCCTAGGCCCTGAGAAATGGCACTAATGCCAAACATCCCGATAGCATTCACGAGCAGCCGCAGGAGCTCAGGAAGGGGTTATCCCCTCTGCAATGCCCCGCTGACTAAGCAAGGACTTCAGGGGGTTATCCCTCCCACCGCATCGTGCACCAGCTCTGCGGACAACAAACACGCCAGCGCTGGGCCCGAGACGCAGGCAAGGGTTGCTCTCTTCTCTTCTGTGAGCTCTTCCCACACCTGCCTGCACACCTGCCTGCACACCTGCTGCACACCTGCCTGCACACCTGCTGCACACCTGCCTACACACCTGCTGCACACCTGCTGCACACCTGCCTACACACCTGCTGCACACCTGCTGCACACCTGCCTGCACACCTGCTGCACACCTGCTGCACACCTGCCTACACACCTGCTGCACACCTGCTGCACACCTGCCTGCCGTTGTCTGTCACACCTCTCTTCCTGGGGAGTGGACCCTCCCCGGCACCCTCTGTAGGGAGCTCCTTTCTAATACCTTCCTGCCCACTGGAAAGTCAGGGCCAAACGGCCCCTGGCCCCGTCACTCAGCTACTGGCGTCCGCTCCCCCCACCGCCCCCCGCCATCACCCTGCCCTGCTGTTTCCTGACACACACACACACACACACACCCCGGAGCCTCTCTCATCACCTCTCACAGTTATTACTGGTAATAACTCCGAGCAGTGTTATCAACGGCCAGTGACACAGGACCTCTTGTAAACAGTCCCAGGGCAGCGTGGCTGGACACACAGGCTAGACGCGGTGTCTTAAACCCTGGGCTGGGCACCGCAGACGCAGGCTCAGCTCACACACGTCTCAGCTTCTCACAGAGGGCTCCAGGTGCCACGCCCTGCTGAGTCTCCATCACCTCCTGGAACTCACCAAAGCGTCCCTGTGCCCTGCCCAGGGACCTCTGAGACACGTGGCCTGAAGGTCACTGCCCCTTTGACCGTGAGCGGCCCACCAAGGGAAGGGCTGTACAATTTCACGTCGAGGACCTGTGTTCCCAGAAAGCACTCGTGCCCGTCAGAACGAGAGCTATAGCTTTCCTGCCCCACAGCCCTCCCGGACATGCGAGGACAGAAGAGTTAGTGCCTCGTTCCCGCTCGGAACTCCGTGCTTTGGGGCCTGGAAGAAACGCCCTCTTTGAACGGACTTGACCTAAAACAAGTTTGTGAAAGGATCGTTTCCTGAAGTTCTCTGTGCGCCTCCACGTTCAGGACAATAAAGCCGTAGTCGGACACCAGGGCTTGGCCTCCGGGTGACGGGTGTCTCTGACTTGTCTGTAGCTGGTGAAATCTGCATCCCTGTAACACAATAACTTCCCTGACAAGGATCTACTGACGTCAATCCGTCGCACTCCCATTTGTTGGCAGAAGAGGGGGACAGAGGCTGTGCTTCCGCCCAGGAGCGCCCAGCATCGCATCTGGGTCAGTCTGACCTACAAATTGATACCATGGGCCTGGAATTACCTGCCCGCTCCAAGAGGAAGAAACAAAACAATTGGTTGCTAAGGGCTGGCTGGGCTCCGGGGTCCTGCAGTTTCCTAGGCTCCCGGGAGAGGGCGTCTGCCTTTTGGAAACCGTTCTCCAAGCGTCCCTGCCTCCCTCTCCCAGGGGACAGAGAGTGGCCGCTTGCGAGGCCTGGGGGCCAGTCCTAGGGAAGGGGAAATATAAAATGCCCCGATTAACCCTCGTCTTCTGAAAACAGATGTCCACCGGCGACCCCACCACAGTGCAGGGCCAGCAGCATGACTGTCTTCTGCTAAGGAGGGGACAAGGCAGGTCTCAGCAGAGGGCCCCTACCAGGCAGGAACAGCAGCAAAAAAATCTGGCCAGAGACCAGCAGGTGAGATCAGAAACTGCCATGAGTGTGTCTAGAGCACCTCGCATTCTTTTGGGGGGATTAAATCACTTGGGGGAATCAACTCTAGAAACCACATTTGACTTTTATTTGACATCTCAAAAAAAAAAAAAAAAGCCAACAACCCCGGGGACCAGATTTTGAGACTAAAAGCCAAAGTAAAATGTCTGCTAGCTGGTGGGGAGTGGAGAGGGCAGGCTCAGGCCCATGCTGTGTGTGCTGAGGATCTGCACAAGGACGGGGTGTGGGTCTGCACAAGGCGTGTCTCCCATTGTAGGCAAGGAACCTGAGTCCCGGCAATCCACCTGGGAGCCTGCTGGTGACCCTGGTTTGCCCTCCCTGAGTCTTTTGCGGTACTGGGGATTGAACCCAGGAGCATTCTACCTCTGAGTGACACCCACCCCCAGCCCTATTTTTTATTCTTTATTTTGAAACAGGGTCTCACTAAGTTGCTGAGGCTGGCCGAGAACCTGCAAACCTCCTGTCCCAGCCTCCCAAGTACTGGAATTACAAGCATGTGCCACCACGCCTGGCTCTTTTCTAACTTTAAAATAAGGTGATGGGCGCTTTAAGAGTCTGGCACACACTGGTTAGTCATCCTTCTGGTCGGAGTCAGCGCTGAAATGTGACAGTCCCCAGCGTTGGAGCTGCTAGTGACGGAGCTGGTGGGGTGCAGCCTGGACAAGGGGTGCAGGCAGCTCCAGGCGACACTCAGGTGTGGCCAGGGCCAGGCCGCCGTGAAAAGACCAGCACCTACTTGCCTTTTCTTACGTTGTTGATTCATTATATTTATAATTATGGAGACAGTTATCTGCTTCCTGGGGAGTCCATGGAAACACAAAGGAGAAAGCACAATCTCCTTACCCAGAGCTAGCTGCCGTTAGCACTTGGTCATATTTCTTTTTGGGTTATTACTTTTTTTTAAGCATAATTGAAATCACAGAGTGATTTCAAAATTATATATACATATTTGTATATATATATATATATATTGGAAACTTTAACAGATTTAGCACAGCATAAAAATTCACTCATGCATTAAACACTTTTATAAACACAAAAGGTAAGCACAGTTTTTAATGGCTACATAAAAGTGAAATATATGAGCGGACCACATTTTAAGTCCCCCCTCCTTAAATTATGATTTTAATAATAATATTGGCTGCTGCTTAGTGAGTTGTAGCTATTTCGAGACACTGTGCTTAACATCACACATGGATTATCTGGGCTTAGTTCTCTAGCCAGTCCCGTGGAGCAGACAGTATTATTTTATCAATATCAGCGATAAGGGAACCAGGGCCAAATAGGGCTAATTTCCTGGCCTGGTGGCAGAACAGGGGCCACTCTGGGGCCTATGTGCTCCTTGCCAGAGGTTCAGAGTTATGCCCATTTCCTTGCCAATTTCTGGGTGCCCTCAGGGGTGCCACAGATCTGGAAACCAAAGCAATAAATCATTGCAGATGATTGGAGGAAAGGTGTCTCTGAAAGACAAAAGTCCATTTATCATTTTCACGAAAAAAAGTAGTAAAATTTTTAGTCACCTGAAACTCTATTCTTAGAACATTCTTGACAACATCAGAAAAAAAATAAAAGCTGTTTTATGGCACCTCTATAAATGTATGCATTTATTTGAGGCCAAGAAGCTACTCCAAATAGAGAACCTATTTATCTGAGATCTTTATTCAATACTTAACATCTACTTATTTTTCTACTTGTGTAAAGAAATAAGAATTATAGCTGGCACAGAGGCACATGCCTGTAATCCCAGTACATAGGAGGCTGAGACAGGAGGATCCCAATTTCTAAGCCAACCTCAGCAACCTCATGAGGCCCTCTGCAACGCAGTGAGGCCTTGTTTCAAAATCAAAAAAATAAAAAAGGGCTGGGGGTCGTACCTCAGTGGTAAAACACCCCTGGGTTCAATCTCCCATACCACACACACACACACACACACACAAAAGTTATGTAAAGAATGTAACATTGCTGATTGATGATATACACGTTTGCATGAATGATTCAATTTTTTTTTCCTCAGCAAATATATATAGTCCTTTACTCGTGGGTTCATACCCGGGATAAATGAAAACACTTATAGGTACGAAAACCGGTACATAAATGTTTATAACAGCCCAAATGTAGAAACAATCCAAATGTCTATTAACTGGTGAACAGATAAATAAATGGTGGTATATCCATACAATGGCATGTTGTCTGCCATAAATGGGCCCCGAGAGCATTATGCTACGTGAAGAAGCCACTCACAAAGGACCACATATGCACTCACATCCCAGCCGTAGGAGAAGCAAATCCTTGCAGATATGTCTTAGTTCATTTTGTGCTGCTATAAAAGAATACCATGGGCTGGTAAGTTCTGAGAGACAAAATTGTATTTCTCACAGATCTGGAGGCTGGGAACTGAACTCCAGGTGCCGGTGCCTGGTGAGGGCCTTCGTGTTAGGTGCCAACAAGGGGGAGGCAGAAAAGCTTAGGCAGAAGGGAGGTGGACATCCTTTATAAAGGTGCCAATCTCACAAACACCAAAGAAATTGGTGTTTGTGAGAAGAAAACAGAATCACCTTCCATGCTTTTGGATAAGCAGAATAAATATCATCAAAATGGTCACTCTGCTGGGAGTACAGGTTGCAGACCTGTAATCCCAGTACTTGGGAATCTGAGACAGGAGGATTGCAGGTTCGAGGACAGCCTCAGGAAGTAGTGAGACTCTCATCAACCTAGTGAGACCCTGTTTCAAAAATGAAAATAAAAATAAAAATAGGGCTAGGAGTGTAGTTTGGAGGTAGAATGCCCCTGGGTTCAATCCCCAGTACCACCACCAAAAAAAAAAAAAAAAAAAAAGGCCAGTCTACCAAAAGTGATCTACAGATTCAACGTGATACTTATTAAAATACCAATGGCATTTTTCACAGAGCTAGAAAAATCAGTCCTAAAACTTATATGGAAAAACAAAAGGCCCAGAATAACCAAACAATTCTCAGCAATAAGAACTATGCAGGAGGCATTTCAATACCTGACTTCAAACTGTGCTACAGATATATAGTAATAAAAACAGCATGGTATTGGCATAAAAACAGACACATAGAACAGAAATCACAGAAACAAATCCTCACACTTATAGCCAGTTGGTTTTTGACAAAGATGCCAAAAACATACACTAGAGAAAAGACAGCCTTTTCAAAAAATGGTGTTGAGAAAACTGGCTAGAAAAGTGGAATGAAACCCCAACCTCTCACTCTGCTCAAGAGTCAACTCCAGGTGGATCGCAGATTTAGAAATTAGAGCAGAAACAGTGTGATTGTTGTAGGAGGACATAGAACTAGGGCTCCAACAAATAGGCACTGGTAGAAACTTCCTCAAAGTCCAGAACATTTAAACAGGAATTAATAAGTGGGATAGCATTAAATTAAAAAGCCCCTGTGCAGCAAAAGGAAACCATCAAGAATCTAAAGAGAGTTGATAGAATGGGAGATCTTTGCCAGCTACTCCTCTGACAGAGGACTATTATCCTCTAAAGAACTTTTAAAGCTTAACGCTAAAAAAAGCAAACATTAATAATCCGACCAAAAATGTCGGGCGTGGTGGCGCACGCTTGTAATCCCAGCATTCGGGAGGCTGAGACCAGAGGATCCGGGTTTGA
>PVLC010021719.1:0-27610 GCA_004027655.1 Graphiurus murinus
GAGAGGGAGAGAGAGAGAGAGAGAGAGAGAGAGAGAGAGGGAGAGAGAGAAAGAGAGGAAATCTCTTGAGGAGCTTTTGAGCCTATCAAAACAATTCAGCTAAATTACTCATGGGAATTAGTCCAATCCCCAGCAGTAACTTCTAGTCTGTGATTGCATTCTATATATTTAGCACTGGATGGTTGGACAGTCAGACCAATGGACGGCTGGATGGTCTGAAGTGGTGATAGTGCCTTCTTAAGGGGGAATTCTTTTTTTTTTTTGTGGTACTGGGGATTGAACTCAGGGGCATTCTACCTCCAAGCTATACCCCCAGCCCTATTTTTTATTCTTTATTTTGAAACCGAGTCTCACTAAGTTGCGGAGTGCCTCACTAGGTAGCTGAGGCTGGCCGCGAACCCGGATCCTCAGGTCTCAGCCTCCCGAATGCTGGGATTACAAGCGTGCGCCACCACGCCCGGCTTAAGGGGGAATTCTATAGGCAGTTTTTAGTTGTCAAGCTTATTATAGACAGTTTCCGGGCAGTTGTGATATAGGAAGATGGCATTAAATGCAAATAGAGATGTATCCAAAAGATATATTGTGTGACATTGTGTGGTGTCCCACACCTGTAATCCCAGTACTTAGGAGGCCGAGACAGGTTCTAGGCCAGCCTCAGCTACTTAGCAAGACCCTGTTTGAGAATAAAAAATAAAATGAAATAAAAAGGACTGGGGGTATAGCTCAGAGGTAAATTGCCCCTGCGTTCATTCCCTTCACACACACACATATACACACACAGCTCTTTATTAAAGGAATTAAAACATGATAGAAAAACATTCTATATTAAAAGAGTTATTAATAAAGATAAAAATAAAAAATTTCAGATTTAAAGGATGAGGCAGATTTCAAAACTATGATAGAATATTGGTTTAGTATTTACTGACTTCTTTGGGTATACTTTCATTATAGATATTGCTAGGTCGTTAAATTTATATTTGTCTTAGTTGGGCATGGAATAATTCTAGCTATTCAGGAGGTTGAAACAAGAGGATTGCAAGTTCAAGGCCAGCCTGGGCAACTTAGCAGGACCCTGTCTCAAAATAAAAGGGCTGGGGATGTAGTTCAGTGGTAAAGTATCAACTTAGCAGTATTATAAAAAAAAAATAGTAGCAGAAAAAAGTGTGTGTGTGTGTGTGTGTGTGTGTGTGTGTGTGTGTGTGTGTGTATTTGTATACTGACTTAAAGTTGTACAATTTACTGGAACTCCTACATAGCTCAGAATCTGGTATTTTGTCTTGCTTAGAAGAAGCCAAAACAACTGATTGCAAACAAACTGTGTAGTCTCCCAGACAATGTGTTGCCTGCAATGTTGGGAAAAAAAGAGTTTTGAATGATTTGTTTATAAAAAGTACCTATTGTTTTAGGTATAATGCAGAGCTTTTGGAAAACAAAACAAAAACTACTGAAAATGCTTTCATCAAATAATATTACCTAGAAAGCCTGGAAGAATAGTTCACCTAAACCTCCACCCATTCGCCCTTTGTGGCTGGACGGTCCCGTCAGTCAGATCGACTGGGGTGCCCACAGCCCCACGTCCCGGGAACTCACCTTCATGCCCTGTACGTTCTTCAGCATGACGTCGCCGATTCTTTGGTAATCGCCTCCTCTGAGGTGGGCATTTGAGCGGCCTTCCCTGAGAGGCAAAAGAGCAAAGTTTAGAAACACAAATGTCAGTGCTGAAGACACGACTGGAAGATTCCCTGGCCGGGCATGGTGGCGTATGCCTATAATCACCCCCCGGACCCCTCCCCGGGAGCCTTGTCTTGGGGTCACAGTGTGTTAGTGCTGCGCAGAGACTTGGAGATCACCCTCCTCGTTCTGCAAAGAATTCCACTTGTGCTGAAGAGAGATAGGGCAGAACCAATTTCTAGTCCTTTTAGTTTCGTCTCCTATTAATTCTTTTCCAACCACACCGGGATGAGTTTTAGTGCCGTGACTTTGGCATGAAGAACATTTACAGTAATGGGCTCGTGAGATGGAGTCTATCCTACAGATGGGGCCTAACAGCCACTTGTAAGGGGAGAGCTTCAGCCCCAAATCGAGGTTTCAGGTCCCAAGAGCCCTTAGCTTGAAGCAAAGAACTATTGGAAAGACCTTGTTTCAAAAAAATAAAATAAAAAGGGCTGGGAGTGTAGCTCAGAGGTAAATTGCCCCTGAGTTCAGTCCTCATCACACATACAGTTCTATATTAAAGGAGTTAAAACATTATAGAAATGCATTCTATATTAAAAGAGTTATTAATAAAGACAAAAAAATTAAAATTTCAGATTTAAGGAATGAGGCAGGTTTCAAAACTGTGGTATGATATTGGTTTACTCTTTTTTTGTGTGTGTGGTACTGGGGATTGAACTCAGGGGCATTCTACCTTCAAGCTACACCCCCAGCCCTATTTTTTATTCTTTATTTTGAAACCGGGTCTCACTAAGTTGTGGAGTGCCTCACTAGGTAGCTGAGGCTGGCCGCGAATCCAGATCCTCTGGTCTCAGCCTCCCAAATGCTGGGATTACAAGCATGGGCCACCACACCCGGCTATTGGTTTACTCTTTACTGACTTCTTTGGGTAGATATTACTGGGTGGTTAAATATATATATTGTCTTAGCCGGGCATGGTGGCATATGCCTATAATTCTACACGGGGGTGATTTTTAGTGTCGTGAGTTTGGCTTGAAGAACACTTAGACTAATGGACTCATGAGATGGATTCTATCCTACAGATGGAGACTAATAGCCACTTGTAGGGAGTGAGCTTCAGGCCCAAATCGAAACTTCTGTCCCCAACAGCCCTTAGCTTGAAGCAAAGAACTATCTGGAAAGACCTTGGGAAGGGAAAAATATAATCGAGAAATTGCAGGAGACTCATTCCTGGAGGGGGAGAGCAGATGACATGGAGAGGGCAAGATGAGTGTGCAGGTAGGAAGGGACATGGGGGGGGGAGTCCAGGCATGTAGGACCATAGAGGGCTGAGCCGTGTGCATTGTTGAAGGGTATTTGGATATAGATTCAGGTTGCCTACAGCTCAGTGCCTTAGTTGCTGTTGATAATTCAGGGGCTGAAATCACAGAGGAAAAAAGAAAAAAAAATCCAACAACAATAGTGAGTATTCACTGACTACTTAACTCATCTAATCTTCAGAGCAGCTCTATGAGGCACATACACTATCACCCTCATTTTATAGTTTAGGAAACTGAGGCACGAGGAAACTAAGTTGCCCGCAGTCCGTTACCACGAGGCAGTGGGCCTGTGCCTGAGCCCAGGCTAGTCTAGTTTCTGAGTCTGCACCTGGAACTGCAGGTGCATCTGCTAATTTACCTAGTGATAAGAGTTTCCCAGATTAAAACGACTATCAACCTGACTGATATCTTCAGACCAACTGTTCAGGACAGCCAGACGCCAACTGACATGAAAGGGATGAATTAAACAAACAAAAGAACAGTTAAAAAAAAAAATCTGCCCACGGGGCTTCCGAGGTGCTCAGAGGAGAATAAAACAACCTCAGCTCAAGAGAGAGGGAGCTCGTGAGCACACCTGCCCATGCAGTAGCTAAGCCTCCAGTAACAAGAAGGGACTTCCACCAGAGCCTCCCCGGATGGTGGCCTCCACCTGGGGTTCACCGGGGGTGTTTGGGGGAGCAGCAAAAGGTAGCAAGCGTGCAGAGGCCTAATTAAGCAGGCCCAGCAGAGCGGAGACAAGTGGTCCCTTCCTGTCTCTACCCTAGCTTTGCACACCAGGCAAACAAAGGCGCCATTCACTCCAGGGACTCCAACGAGGCGTGCAGCATAAGTCACACCACAGGGAGAAGGAGAGCACCCCAACCCTGAAGCATTGAGAGGCTAAGAAGAGAGTGGGCGTCGGCCGCCCTTCCTGGGTCTCCCGGCCCCTCTGTGTGCTATCTTTACCTCCCTTCTCTTCCCCGGGAGAGTAGAATTCCTCCATCATCAGCTTCCTCTTGGCTGCCTTAACTATCCTTCCTCCTCTCCATGTTAAGCGTGGATTCTGCTCTCCCCATTTCCCTGACAAACACCGTTAACCTCTTAATGGCCAGGCCAGGCCCTCCTCTGCAACCTGCCCGGCTGGGCAGCGCTCCGCTCCTGTTAGCTCTGGGATGCCTTCTCTCCCTTCCCCCTCGTGTCTCCCAGCCAGCTCCTCCTCTCCACGCCTTTGGGACTCCACTGGAGGCCGTCACCTTCCCTTTCACCTTCTCTTTAGTCCTTGGTCCCTCTTATACTCCACTGTTTCAATTCACAACGCCATTATCTACACCCAAACATTTCTTTCTTTTCTTTTTATTTTTGGTACTAGGGATTGAACCCAGGGGCATTCTACCTCTGAGCTACACCCTAAACTCTTATTTTATTTTATTTTTAAAGCAGGGTCTCACTAACTTGTGGAGGGCCTCAGTAAGTTGCTGAGGCTGGCTGTGAATCTGTAATCCTCCTGTCTCAGCCTCCCAAGTAACAGCCATGTGTCACTATTATCTGGCTCGAATATTTCTTATAACTATCAACCCAGGTACTGTGTTTTTTCAGACTTTCCAGAGAATTCTACATAAATGACCCCACAAGTATCTCAAATCAAGATGTTCCAGAGTTCATGGACTTGTTTTCCAAACCCAACCTTCCTCTTACATTTTTGTTCTTTTTTATTGGTGGTTGGGGGGGTAGGTACTAGGGATTGAACTCAGGGGCATTTTTACCTCTGGGCTACACCCCTAGCCATTTTTTATTTTGAAACGGGTTTTTACTAAGTTGCTGAGGCTGACCTTGAACCTGAGATCCTCCTGTCTCAGCCTCCCAAGTACTAGGATTATAGGTATGCACCACCATGCCTGGCTACATTTTCTTTCTTAAATGATATAACTGTTCCATCCCATAATGTCAGCCCCAGCCAGCATGTGAAACTCTCCCCTACACAGGGTCCCTGGGGAGTGCTCCAGGATGCAACTCAGAGCCCGCTCTATTTATTTTATTTTATTTTTTGCAGTACTAGGGATAGAACCCAGGGGCATTCTACCTCTGAGCTACACCCCCAGCCCTATTTTTTATTCTTTACTTTTGAAACAGAGTCTCACTAAGTTGCGGAGGGCCTCACTAAGTAGCTGAGGCTGGCCATGAACGTGTGATCCTCCTGTCTCAGCCTACCAGGTACTGGGATTACAAGTGTGCACCACCAGGCCTGGCTGCCTCTAGTCTTTGGACACACCCACCCCACTGTACCTCAACAGCACACCGGCTCTGGCAAGACCTGGAAAGTTCTCTCTTCTCCCCACTGCCCTCCACATCTGCACAAAGTGGATCTTCCCTTCAAAGGAGAACCCAGCTACTGAGTCAGAGTGGCCTGATTTAGACTAAATGCCGAGTACCCCAAAAGGAGGCAAGGGCTAATGAAAACCCAATTCGTGGATAGGGAGCAATGAACTGGAACAGCAGTAACTGACCCGGAATTCTCCAAATGGGCATGCCACTTGACTTCACATGGAAGAAAGGTCTCTGGCTCCAGGGACGTGAGTTAGTTATTTCAATTGTAGAAGTGTGGATCGAGCGGGCAGGGGAGGGGACACGGAAAGGGCTCCTCAGTCCCCTGTGGGGCAGGGAGACGAGAGACAGCAGCAGCACTAAGTCGAAAGGGTGGTGGCCCTGGCGATGTCACGAGAACAGGCTGGCCTTCGGAAGTGTCTGCCAACAGTACAGCACATGTGTCCCCCACCCCAGATCATGTGACAAGCCCCAGCCCTCCATGGGACCCAACCCACACCTCTGCTGCCCCCCGGGAACACACACACACACCTTCATGTCCGAGCGCTTATACACGCAACCGAGGCGTTCATTTTATCACCAGCCGCTAAAAGGTCATTGTCTTGTCAAGAGCATGAAGAAGTAATTATAACTCTTCTGTAACATCCTCCGGAAGCTAAACCCCATAAGAAAGAAGCCCTTGTTTGGAAGGCGGGGCCACATATTTTACCACGAAGGAGCAGCAAAGATGAAAATTCTCTGGACAATTTCACTTGGGAAAACCATGTCAAGTCTACTAAGCAACTTCCTGGATGCTACGTTCTGACCCACGTGACGTGATTAATTTACTCCCCGGGGGTCACTCGCTGCACGTGACCCCGGCAAAGGACTGCACACACACACACACACACACACACACACACACACACACCTCAAGCCTTCCTGACCTTGTCCAAAGGCTTCATTTACACGATGTAAGGCACACAGTCAAGCAGCAGCGGCTGCACCTGACCAAGGAGGCGGAAGAAGGGACCACAGGAAAGCGGACGATTTGGCTGTGGGCGAGCCTGAGCCTGGGTGAGGCAGCCGGGAGGGTGGACTGTGGGTGCCGTGTCCCCGTCAGCACCCCAGGGGAGGAGCAGGAGGCCCCGAGCTGTGGGCTTCGCCTCTGGCTGCAGGCGGGCAAAGCCAGCCAGGATCAGCCAACACTGCTCTTCCACTAACTCCCCCAGCCCCAGGTCAGTGCAAAGCCCACTCAGAACCCAAAAAGAGACAGAGCTGCCCATGACCTCGTTGACAGTAACAGCTCCCACCTCTCCCATGGGCACTAAGAGGTGCTCTTAGTGGCATTTTCTGGAAGGCAGGGACACCAGGACCAGCTTAGGGGATGGCTCCATGGTGGCTCTGCGTCTGTGGGAGCAGAGACTCACGGGCTGGGCTGGGTTTCCCGAATAGTCCACAGACATCCAAGTGGGGTTTTTAAAAACCCAGCCTTCCCCTTCCACTTGCAACAAAAGCCATCATCTCATCTGATTAAAACACAACAGCCCATCCTGCGCTTGCAGCCAGAGGGCTGACTTTTTAAGCTGGCTCTCTCTGACCCCTAAAAAACACATCTAAGTTTTTTTGAACCCACTGAGTCCCCATTTGCAAAACAAATATCCTTACTGTTCCCTGCAGTTTCTGTGATTCTAAGTGAAAAAAAAAAAGTATGTAATTATAATGTATGTGTGTCTATGCAAGTAAGACAATAAGGTGTAAATGGGTAAAGACAAATCCCGTATTAATATGTGGGGTGGACAGCGTAGCTAGTTCAAATATCAAACAAATTAGCCAAAGTAATAGATTATAGTATTATATTATACAGGTAAGCAATAAATGTGCATTTCAATATCCCTTAATAGAATCCAACATCTGGAATCCACAGAGAGGAAGATTCCATGAGCTTTAACACCAGTTCATACCCCCACTTACTGAGAAGACAGGGCTGGCATTTGGGGGTCCCTGCTAGCAGTGGGTAGCCCAGCACAGAGCCTCCAGTCTCAGGGACTCTTGTGCCCGTCAATTACACCATTAGTTGCTTAAAAGCTACTGCCTCTTCCCTTCTGAGGCTTAACAACAGGTCACAGTGACTAGGAGGAGCAAAAGTTATGACCCAGTCACAGAATGTCTGATGATGTCCAGATGAGCCCCGGGGTCTTTAACCCAGTTGAATCTTGTGCTTAATGTGGTACGTACTAAAACACAGCAAAAGAGCCAGACTGGTCCAGTAACTCAGAGACTGTTCTCTCTTCTCAGGTCTCTCCTAGCAAAAACCCACCTGCAATTCTGGCAATTGGGAGAATCATTTTTGTTTTTCTAAGGCTAAGCAGCTTGTTCTCAAAGCACAAAGGGCTTCATAGTCAGGAAGCAGGCAGACAATCCAAGAAAAACTAGCTCTTGGCTATGCTTGCGAATGTGCACATTTTACTCATGGTTTAAAAGGAAACAGTCACCCACAATTATGGGCCCTATGACTCTAGCCAGGCAGCAGAAGCCAGCTCAGGGAAGGATGCATTCCGAGATCAGGGTCCTCCACCTGTCTTTCTTGCCTTTGAAATGAATAAATAAGTTGGGTGTGGCGGTGCTTGCTTATAATCTGAGTACTTGGGAGGCTGAGATAGGAAGATAAGAGTTCACGGCCAGCCTCAGCTACTTAGTGAGACTCTCTGCAACTTAGACCCTGTTCAAAATAAAGAATAAAAAAAGAAAGAAAAAAAAAAAAAAAGAATAGGACTGGGAGTGTAGCTCAGAGGTAGAATGCTCCTGGGTTCAATCCCAGTACCGCAAAATAAATAAATAAACAAATATACCTAAAATTTTAAAAAATTTACATATGCACAGGTGCTTCTCCTTCAGCGAATGCCCCTAATACATCTCATCTTAACTTCCAATTCCCATTTTGTTTTTTTTTTTTTTTTCAAGTTGCTTTCCAGGTAGATGGTACTGCCGTGTCTCCGCTGTGCTTCATTGTATTTTCTTTTAGAGCAAAGATGTTAGACCCTTTTTGTGAGGTCTTGTTTTTAAAACCAGTAAAAATCTTCTTCAAATAAGGGAAGTCACCTTGACCTGGCTGTAACAAGGCACAGAGGCTCCGAGGGCTCGGGGAAGACCCTGGGCGTAACTTTTGACAAGTGCCTCCAAGACTCGGAATGCTAGGACTGGAGACCACCAAGGACCTAAGGGGCCGGGACATTCAGCCACCCTGGGACCAGAGAGCCGCACACACCCATCTTTCCCCACCCCAAAGTCCCTTCCCCCGTAGACCTCTAGAGCAGAACTGTCCAATATGGTAGCCATACAGGGCTCTTTAGAGTTTAACTTAAAATGATGTAAAGTTGGACAATTCATTTCCTCAATTGCAGTAGCTACATTTCACATGCTCGACGGCCTCACAGGGCTAGCGACTGTTGTATGGGATGGGGCAGGTGCCGAATGTTTCTATCATGCCAGAAAGTTCTACCGGGCAGGTGTACTGGCATAAGCAGCGTTTCCGGCAGCCTCCCCTCCCCCAGCTTCACGGGCTCCAGGGAAAGGAAAGGGTCCTAACTGGCAAGGAGCCCCTCTCCAAGCTTCATTTTCCATAGGGAGGAAGATGAGGGTGATTCCACAGGGTGGCTGTGATGGCCAAATAAGAGCGTTTAAAGGAAAATGCTTTAGAAGATGCTGTAGAGAGGCGAGGTGCTTCACTGTGAAAACATCGCCGTCTTACAGCCATGACTCATTTTTTAGTACCTCTAGGATACGGACAATGATTTCTGCTCTGAGAGGGGTCAGACACCCATTGATTCTCTTGCGCAGCATGAGCAAAATGTTGGACGTGTCCTCCACCACTCCCTGGACCCCCCTTTTTAAATCTTATCAGGAACTGGGCGCGGTAGTGCACAACTCTAGTCCTAGCACTTAAGAGACTGAGACAGGAGGATTGCAGGTTCGAGGACAGCCTCAGCAACTTAGCAAGACCCTCAGCAACTTAGTGAAATCCTGTTTCCAAATTAAAAAAAATAAAATAAAACAGAACAAAGAGTGTAGCTGAGAGGTAGAAGGCCCCTGGGTTCAATCCCCAGCACCACAAACAACAAAAACCAAAGCTCACCATGCCAGTTCAGGTTGCCTCCTGGCTGGGGAGCAGAGCAAAGGGTGGACTTAGGAGTTGTAGAAGAGTTGGGACCGGGGCCTGTGTGGCTCACTGCACACCAAGAAGAGTGAGTGACACAGAGAAGGGGCACAGTAAGCATGTGTCAAATAAATAAAAGGTCCAGGATGATTTTGCTGACTTCAGGATTTCTACCAAGCCTGCCAGTTCCCTGCTAAATAAAAAGAAAAGCAAAAGAACACGGCTGTGCGGGTTGAAGGCATCAGGAAGGGTTTTGGCCTCTAGGACGGCACCAGATGTAGAGGGAGGAGCGGTGGCTGCTGCTTTTACATTGGGAAGGTTCTAGCCAGCATGTGCGAATGCTAGCACGTTCTAGAAACTACTAAAAGCCCTTACAAACTTCCTTCCTTCATCTGCACAAGTCAGATATCAACATCTCCAACATGGTTACAAATAAAGAGGCTGATGTTAGAAAGGTAGCAACTTGCCCGGAGCCGCACAGAGCTGAGCAGGGGTAGAACTGAGGCTTGAACTCATGTCCACTTGACCCCAGAACTTCCCCCACGTGGCTTAAAGCTCACAGTACTGGGAGCCATGTTTCCAACTGTGGACTGCGGAGATGGCTCCCGCCACAAGTGGCGCAGTACATAACTGGGGAGGAGTGTCACACCCTCGTCCCTGTCCCTGCAGTCTGGGCCTGGCGGGTTTTGTCAGAACGGCAGGAGCAGGGTGCACCAGCTGGGAGTGAGTATTTCAGATCCTGTTTAGGGCCGAGGTCTCTCAGGAGCCAGGAACTTGTTCTCTTGTTCCAAGTGAACAGTCACAAAGCTTCCTGGAGTTCCTTCCCTCCAGATGTTAGGCCCAAAGCTTCTGGAAGCAAAGACGCAGGAGCAGCCAGACCACCTGGGTTCAGAACCCAGTCCTGTCCACACTAGCTGTGTGACCTTTGCCAAGTTACCTACCCTCTCTGAGTCTCATTCCCTCCCCCTGTAAGGCAAGGAAATAACAATAGCATCTACCTACGAGTATACTTATAAAGACGACATGACATAATCTACAGTTTGACATTGTCTGCAGCACAGGAAATATTCATGTTGGCAAAACCCACCAGCGGTGACATTTTTTTGTTTTGTTTTGTTTTGTTTTTTTGTGGTACTAGGGATTGAACTCAGGGGCATTCTACCTCCGAGCTATACCCCCAGCCCTATTTTTTATTCTTTATTTCGAAACAGGGTCTCACTAAGTTGCGGAGTGCCTCACTAGGTAGCTGAGGCTGGCAGCGAACCTGGATCCTCCGGTCTCAGCCTCCCAAATGCTGGGATTACAAGCGTGCGCCACCACGCCCGGCTCCAGCGGTGACATTTTAAGCAACCCTTCTCCAATCTAAGGGACCAAGTCAAAAGCCTTCCTTCACACACCCCAGGAGGAGCCTGTGTTAGGGTGCAATTGTCCTAGTGTCACTGTAGACCTTAGTCACACACAGAGGGGCCGTGGGGGCAGTTCTGTGTCCCTGAGCTGAGCACCACCCCATGCAGGATCCCACCAGAGCAGAGGGAACCCCTGCTCTAGAAGATTCCAGACGCTGCGGGTGGGTGAAGAACGCGGATGAAAAGCTCGCTTCCTCCAAAGCAACTAAGAGCCTGCGTGAGGCTGAAAACAAGACACGCCAGAGCTTCCCCAGGACTCGGCAGAGAAGGCAAAAGGTCGGTGGCTTCCGTTTGTCAAAGAGGAGAATGCCCAGCAGCTCACGGCCGTGAAGAGAGCGTGCACGGAGGTGTCCTTTGCTCCTTATTCCCGTACAACAAAAAGTCAGTCAATACCCACGGCTGCAAAACTAAGGCCTGGAGAGAAATGTCACAGGCAGCAGCGGGCTGGAGGCCGTGCCAGAGAAGTAGAAGGAAGGTTGAAGGGTGTGCGTGTGTCTGTGTGTGTGTGTGTGTGTGTGCGCGCGAGCGCGTGCGTGCGCAGCACAAAGATTCAGTGCTGCCATCCAGAAGTATCCTTCATCTCGCCCTGCCTCAGTTTCCCCATCTGTACCTCCTGCTTAGTGCCGTTGAGAGGGTGAACCCAGGGAGATGTGTGCCGTGCTTGGGACGGTGCCCAGCGGGTGTTAACTGTTGTTACAGTTCTTGGGAGTGGACAGGCAGGCTCCGAGGCCAGTGCAAGACCGAATTCCACAGGAGTCACCTCGGATGTCACCCACCCCACTGTGACCACTTTGCCACACAAAGTTTCTAGGTAGGCTAGAAAGAAACTTCGGCTGTTTTCTCAGGTTCGAGGCCTAAACGGGACACTTGTGCAGACGAAGCCATCGCAGGGCCAGAGCTGAGCAGATGGGACGAGCTTCTTGCTCACGACCTGGAGAGGACAGAGCACAGGAGAGTCCCCGAGCAGCAGTGCTGTCCTTCCTGCAACAGTCCCTGTGTCTGCCACGTGGCCAGGGTGAACCATACTCAGCTTCTCCTCTGAGGAATGAGGACTCCCTGGGCAGTGCTCTCCCCAGCCCCTCGGAGGCGGAACATCCGGTCCTTTAATGACAGCTTCAAAGGCAGAAGCTATGCATCCAGTCACACCTAGAGCTGAGGCCTGCCCGCTGTGTGAGTGGTTGTGAGCAAGGGGCTTGGCCTCTCTTAGCCCCTTTTCATCATAAAATAGGAATAGCAATACCTACACTTGCAAAAGTTATTTCTGAACAAGAGCTGGCAAGCTTTTTAGTAAAGGGCCAGGCAGTAAACTAATTAGGCTCAGTGGTCCTACAATCTCTGACTCTGCTCATGTAAAGGAAAGCAGCCAGGAACAGAAGCTAAAAAGCAAAACCAAAAATTGGGCATGGCTGTGTTTCAATAAAATTTTATTAACAAAAACAAGTGGCAGACCAGATTTGCCCACGGGCCATGGCTGGCCATCCTGTTTTGGAAGATCAAGTGGAAAAATACAGGGAGAGTTAGTGTGTGACGGTCTTAATTTTGATCAGTAATGCCAACTAGCATTGGGAAAGGTATATGCACAGTGTGTATACAGTAAGGGCTCATTCGTGGCAGTTTATTAGCAGAATTAACAGAAGCTTTGCACTTGAATATGGTTTTGTAAGGTTAAAAGCTGTCTGTCCTCATGTCCCAGGTCCCCTCTGATATAAAGGTCCACCCTGGAGCCTCTAAGGCAAGACACAAGCAATGTATCCCCGGGGAAGACTTAGCTCAGAGGAAGCCGGGCCACTGCCGCGCCCTGGGCTGTGCTTGTTCTGAGTACCTTACGGTGCCAGCCCCGAGTTAGTTGTGCCAATGAGAAGGAATGTGTTTTCCCCTCTTTCCTTGTTTCTCCTTTAGTTGTGCGGCCTAATGCATGCTAGGCAAGCCCTTTATCACGGGGCTCCATCCCCGGCTCCTCTTCGTTCTCCAGAAGGGTGCTGTCCAATAAACCTTTGTGCAATGGCGTCAGTGTTCTCTGTATCTGTCATCTAAAACAGTAGCCGCCAGCCACGTGCAACTAATAAGCGCTTGAAATGTGGCTAGTGCTACCTAGAAGCTGAATTTTACTTAAATTAATTGTATTTAAATGGCTCTGTGTGGCTCGTGGCTACTGTTTGGGACTGCAGGAATGCAGGTGCAATTCTTCATCCTTTTTTTTTTTTTTTTTGCAGTACTAGGGATTGAACTCAGGGGCATTCTACCTCCGAGCTACACCCCCAGCCCTATTTTTTATTCTTTATTTTGAAACCGAGTCTCACTAAGTTGCGGAGTGCCTCACTAGGTAGCTGAGGTTGGCCTCGAACCCGGATCCTCCGGTCTTAGCCTCCCGAATGCTGGGATTACAAGCGTGCGCCACCACGCCCGGCTCTCTTCATCCTTTTTAAATGCTGTTTTCCATTTGTAAATGGTCTCAACATCTTTTAGAGGAAGAAGAGGCAGAGCGGAATTAAAACCATGAGAAAGAGCCGGGCGCGGTGGCGCACGCTTGTAATCCCAGCATTCGGGAGGCTGAGACCAGAGGATCCGGGTTCTCGGCCAGCCTCAGCTACCTAGTGAGGCACTCCACAACTTAGTGAGACTCGGTTTCAAAATAAAGAATAAAAAATAGGGCTGGGGGTATAGTTCGGAGGTAGAATGCCCCTGAGTTCAATCCCCAGTACCGCAAAAAACAAAAACAAAACAAAAAAACCCCTATAAGAACGAGCCTTAATGCCGTTCACCAATGAGAAGCCATTTGTCCGCTCAGGCAAGCCAAGGTCACACTGAATTCCACTACAGGACGGGTTCCCCCAGAGGAGCCTTGGGTCTAGGCAGAGTGGAGAGACAAGAGCTTGAGTAACTGAGATTCCAGGTGCAAAGGGACCAGCGACAGGCAGAGACCAGTGACCGTCATGAGAATTCAGAGAAGGGGAGAGGGAGTCGCAGGTCTGAACTGGGCTGAATTGATTTCACAGTGGGAAAGATCAATGCAGCTAAGTGCCTGCCGGGCGTAAGCGTGACTCAGGACCCCTGCACCCCCGTGGTGTCGCCCCAACTCCCTGCTTCCCATTGATGGCACAGCACAGGAACGATGGGGCAAAGAAAGACTGAGAGTCATTGAGATACTACGGCCCATGGAATGTTCTACGACGCTGGTGATTTACCCTACATTTACCCTGGTAAGACACTTAGGCTCACCCAGGAACCTTCACACCCTCCCGTGTCTGCAAAGAGTTATCCAAACCTTGAACAAAGAGTGCGGGACAGAAAAGATGACCCTGTGCAACAATTAAAGGGATTCTCTGCCGTTAACTTGCGGAGCTATCTTGATCTTGGACATCACTAAAATAAAATAGAAACCAGACCCTTCACTTAGGCAGAGGCAGGAAACAGTCCATGGAGACCGCCGCTGGGGGCGGTGTCGGGGGGTGAGGCGTCGTACCACGCAGCACACCTGCAGCGCAGCCCGCCTGGACAGGGCGGAGCACCTACATCAAGCACAGGAGCACTTGCTTCTTGTCAGAGAGGGTGCAAAGAGAAACTGGTGCTCCTGAGTTAAGGACTAGGGGAGCCTCGGCGGCTGCAGGAAGAACACCTGCTTACAGGAACCTCAGGTGTGCGGAGTGGGGTTGGAAAGCCAGCGGGCCCGCATGGGGCTCCCTTCCACCATCCCGCCAGGCAGACCCTTCATTCCAACACGGGCCGGAGGAGACAGTTGTAACGCCAAGCGCGGCGTCTGGGCTGCATGGTGCCAGGGCCTTCCTGCGTCACCCACGGAAGATGAAAGGCCGGTTTCAGCTCCGGTCATTTAGAACCAAGCCCCATGGGCCTCTCGGGACTGCTGGGTGACAAGGGAACGAGTGATGGGCGATGAAAAGGGCCTCCAAGGACCAGGAACTCGAGAACCCTGTAAATGGGCGAGATCTGCATTGGGATTAAAAAGCTCCGGGGAAGAAGGCTCCGCTGAGCCCGGCTCTGCTCCCGCAGGCATGCTTCAGCTTTAAACGGAAGTCCTCATGGTACTTAACCCATGGAGGCCTGGCACACCTGCTGCTTGGGTCAGAAAGGGCGGTCTCACCTGCGAGCCCACCTGCTAAGCGCCTTTGCAGTCTTCAACTTACCCAGCACCCGGCTCCTTGTGATTTTCCTGCCTTTGTAAAACTGGGGTCGATTCATTGATCAATAAATAGATAAATATGGTAAAATTTACCATCTTAGCCATTTCTTTCTCTTTTTTGTGTGTGTAGTCCTGGGGATTGAACCCCAGGAGTATTCTACCGCTGAGCTACACCCCTCCCCTATTTTCTTTTTATTTTGAGACAGGTTCTTGTTAGGTTGATGAGAATCTCACTACTTGCTGGGTCTGTCCTCCAACCGGCAATCCTCCTGTCTCAGTGTCCCAAGTACTGGGATTTCAGGTGTATGTCACCACACCCAGCTAATCTTAGCCGTCTCTAAGTGTGTGGTTCAGGGGCAGGAAATACAGGCACACTGTTGTGCCGCCATCACCCCCATTTATCTCTAGAACTTTTTCGTCTTCCAAAACTCCAACTCTCATTAAACAGCAACTCCGTGCTCTTCCTCCTGGAGCCCCTGGAAACCACCACTCTGCTTCGGGTCTCTGCGAATCCCACGGCTCTAGGTGCCTCTAGAGGTAGACTTGGGAACTTGTCTGTGTGCACCTGGCCTACTGCGTGCGTCGGAGCTTCCTTCCTTTTTGCGTCTAAACGACGTGCTGAGAAATGGATCCACCGCCCCGTGGGAGCTAACCTGTTCACACGGAGCGGGCTCTCGGGCTGTGTTCACCTTCCGGCTGTTGTGAACAGTGCTACTATGAACCCTGATGTGCAAATATCTGCGTCCCTTCTTTCTATTCTTTTAGGCATGAATCTAGGAGAACTGTTGGATTATATGGTAATTCTATGTTTGATTTTTTTGAGGAACGCTAATGATTTTTTTTGCCATACCCAACAGAGAGAGAATGGAAGCTTCAAAGAACAAAGTTTCAAAGAAGCTTCATAGAACGGGGAGAAAAACATTTACTTTTCTTCTATGGTTGTTCACTGAAATTCCTGATTACAGCTTGTGAGTGGTCCTCCCTGGAAAAAGCCTCCGCTCCACCTGGAGAGACCTCTGTCCCCTTAGGAATGTCCTCTGAGCCTCTGTCAGCCCTGCAGAACTTCCTCCCGGCCAGGAACCACCTTCCTGAGGCTTTCTCTGCCTCATGGTCGACCCCCACTCTCCCCTGGGACCCCTCTCCTCGAGCTCCCCCCCCCCCCCGCCGTCTCTGGCGGTCTCTTGATTTCCCGTCTAGCTCTCTTACGTCATAATTAGGCTTATGGAAGGAAAGTCACCATAAACATATGGTCCAGAAGATTCACTCTTCATCTCTCTTCCTTAAAGGTCTGGTTCCTCTCATGGATAACTTCCAAAGCTGCACTTCTGTGCCGGGTTTCTCCGCCAAGCCCAGGGCCCACATTTCCAACTGTCTGGAGGACTCTTTCCTCGACTCCTCACAAGCACTGTGCCCACAGCCAGCGCACCTTCCCTCGTGTGTCTGCCTCTTCCTTGCTTCCTTAGTTTCTCTCTCAATTTCATGACCGTCCTCCTGGTTTACCACACTCCAAACTCCAGGTGACCTCCCTGTCCCTTCTTCTTTTTCCCACTGGGCTTGGTGACATTTTGGTATCTGGTCTGCCTGGTCATCCTGGCTGGACTGCTGCATTGCTTTTCCAGTGACCCTGGCCCCACTTTTGTGCCCACAGCCTGTTCCGGTGCCTCTGGACATGCCTGCTCAGTGTCCCCAACAGCTAAGATCTGTGCACTGTGAGAGCCACCAAGGCACTGGACCAAAGCCGGTCTCCATCCACCTCGGGGGACCACCTTGCCAACCTGGGCCCAGCACCTGCCAGTCACCTCGGGGCTAGAATTTGGGCGTCCAACGGAATGCCAAGGTTGGTTGCAAGTGGCTCTCTCTCAAGGTATTTGAACAGCTGAGTAAACGGTCTTTGCTTTCAGGAGGAAAGGCATTCTTCCAATGTTCGGAACTCACCAAACCAGTTTCCTTGTTTTTGAAGAGACGGGTAAGCTGGCCTGTGGCAGCCTCCACCCTCCGATCAGGTGTGTGTACAAAGGACAGGCGGCATTTGGAGAGCGGCAGGTGTGTTTACCAAACCCGGGTTCGGCCTAATCATTCTGGAAAACTTCCTGATACTTGTTCTGCCATTGAATTTCCCACTGCGGATGGAAACTTATCACATCCTCGTGCACCAGAGTGGAGAGGCTGGTAGTTGTGTCATCTCTGTGTCAAATTCTCAGGAACTTTTGGTGCAGAGTAAACTTCAGACTTATTTCCATTAACAGCAATAATTGAAAATATTATCACTGAATAAGATCTGGAGTGTAGTTAGGAACAGTGTACCCATGCTGTGTCTTACTCTTTTCTTGTTTTTGGTACGGAGGATTGAACCCAGGGGCATTCTACCTTCAAGCTACACCTCCAGTCCTTTTTTATTTATTTATTTTTTATTTTGAAACAGGGTCTTGGTAAGTTGCTGAGGTTGGCCTCAGAACTGTAATCCTCCAGTCTCAACCTCCCAAGTCCTGGGATTACAGGTGTGTGCCACCACAACCAGTTTGGCTTCTTACTTTTGATGATTCTGCCATAGTGATAAAAAACTTTAGACATTAGGGGAAGTGTGAGGAGTATTCAGAAACTATCATCTTGTCAACCTTTAAGTTTTTTCAAAATAAGTTTTATTTCAACAAGAAAATGCCCCCTTTCTATGTAGGACAGAGGCCGTCCATGAAGCCCTTTATAAACATTGTCTTGTGAAACTGCCCTATGAGGTAGAGATTCCAATCCACATTTTACAAACGAGGAAGTAAGACTCAACCCGGTGCAGGGACAGCCCAACACAGACTCAGGTGCCGTGAACCCGAACTTGGATCTTAGCCATTGTGATCCACATGAGCCAACCTGCCTCCTATGTCATAACGTGAAAAAAACCATACACATACACATATGTACACACAACACGAGTGCATAGACACGCATGCATGGCTTGTCACTCAGTGTGACACCTTCCTTAATAAACTCGCTGTGATCCGTTCTTACTCTATTCAGCCCCAGGGTGGCCTGTGCTGTGTAGGCATTAATGGCCCACGTGCTCTCCGAGCTAGCAGCAGTGCTCCCTGCCCACTGTGGATGCAGCACCCTCATCAACGGAACCCCTGGCCCTCTCGCCCTGGTCCTGCTTCCTCCTTAAAGAGTGCGAGTCTCCCATGGACCAAGCTGGACACACACCTACTCAGTTAGTCAGCTTCATGTTCCTATAACGGGACACTTGAGACAGGGTAGTAGTGTAGAAAAGAAGGTTTATTTACTTCAGGTCTGAGATTGGGTGGCCCCATGGTCGTGGGAAGAGCACCTGCCAGAGAGTCCCACATCTCAAGGCAGGAACAGAAAGAGAGGTCAGGCCAAGTCCCATCATCCCCCTTGGGAGCACTCCCCCAACAACCTACAGACCTCTCACAAGGCCCCACCTCTTAAAGGGCCACAGCACTCCTAAGAGCGCCACCCGGGAGACCAAGCCGTTAATATATGGACCTTCGAGGAACACGGCCCATACTCAAGTTATAGCACCTACCCACTCATTTGTTGGTTCATTCGCCCATCTCTTCAGGCTTGCAGGATAAAGAAACAAGACTTATACTCAGTCTGTGAAGTGTCAATCAAAGAACCATCGACGCTAACATTTGCTGGAGGCACTGCAGAATCAGTTATTTATCTTAGTGACTCCAAGAAGTTTAAAAACACAAATTTCCGGGTCTCGCCCTCAAGGTTCTGCTTCAGGAAGGCTGAGTGGGGTTCAGCAGTCTACACCGCCCCCAGGACCTGGATGCCCTTCCAGGTTTGGGGTTTTGCTCAGCAAACACCTCCTGGGGTGAACAGCACACTGTGCTGGAGAGCACCCGGGGGGTGGCCCTCACCGCACCATGGCACAGCCTTTCAGTGTCTTAGTGTCAGTTACAGTGGGAATCTATTCCCTTGCTAGGATTCCATGCCCTGGTATAAAGAAGACATTTATCCCTTTTCCATCAGACCAGCTGCAGGTATTTGAGGAGTGGCATGCTTTAGGAAAAGTTTCCCCTCTAAGCCAAATGCCCTTAGTTTCTCCAGCCTTTTCTTTTTTTCTTTCATGGTCCTGGGGATTGAACCCAAGGGCGTCCTACCTCTGAGCTACACCCCTAGTACTCCCTTATTTGTTTATTTATTTATTTGTTTTTGTTTTGAAACAGGATATCACTAGGTTGCTGGGAGTCTTGCTAAGTTGCTGAGGCTGGGATGGAACCTGAGATCCTCCTGTCTCAGCCTCCTAAATACTGGGATGACAAGCATGTGCCACCAGGCCTGGCTTTTTTTGTTTGCTTGTTTTGTTTTTGAACGGAGTACAGCCTCATTATCTCACTTTGAGTGTGAGCCTCAGAGCTGAGGAAGAATTCTGCATGAGCTCTGGGCCCTGATGTCTGACAGGGTGATTTTTTACCCTGCTCTGGGATTTTTCTAATGAGGTAGTCCAGGGCAAAAGCTCTTGACCTTGGCTACACATTAGCATCACCTGGAAAGCTAGAGGAAACATCAGCGCTTAGGTTCTTCCCTCCAGCGATTCTGATTAATTGGTCCGGGTCCTGCCTGGTGAAGGTTTTTGAAAGGTTCCAAGTGATTTTAATGAGCAGACAATGCTGAGAACTACGGGTACAGAGGGACGCTGGCTTCCTACTCTGTTAGTCTAAGCTCATCCACACTCAACCTTTCCTTCCTTGGGTCCCTGTCACACCAGATCTTCCTCATCATGCACTAGAGGAATTGATTAGCTGAACCTGATCACTGAGATTTATAGCCCCTCCCCCCATGAACACCACCTATGGGGCCCACTGTCCCAAGGCCCCCGTCGGCCATGTCAACCGAGCTGCATATTGATTATCTGCTCACTCTTTCTAGCTTTGTGTCTTGCACATGAGTCTGGCGCCTTTATGTACAACATGGGTAAAATTATGGATTTTTGGAAGATACGCTAATGCAAACCCTCGGGGAATCAAATGGTATTAGCTGCTGTTACAGCAACTGGATATTCTTTTACAGATAAGGGTCGGATGCTAAATATTTATGGTCACAGACAAACCCATAAATATGGCATTTATTCCTAAAATGAAACATGTCAGAGAGCTCTCCATTGTCCTCTGGTTGGGACCGCCAATGTGGGAGCCAGCTGAGCCATCATGACAGGCTGCCAGGTACTGCCAATCGGTGACATTCCCTACGTGTGACCTCTCCAGCTGGATTTAACCAACGGCCATGTGCACTAACGCCCGACAGTAACACCAGGTCAAGAAGTTCCAGGTAAAGTTGGGGAAGATTTTTTTTTTTTTTTTGCGGTACTGGGGATTGAACTCAGGGGCATTCTACCTCCGAGCTACACCCCCAGCCCTATTTTTATTCTTTATTTTGAAACCGAGTCTCACTAAGTTGCGGAGTGCCTCACTAGATAGCTGAGGCTGGCCACGAACCCGGATCCTCCAGTCTCAGCCTCCCGAACGCTGGGATTACAAGCATGCGCCACCACGCCCGGCTCTAAAGTTGGGGAAGTTAAAGTTAGATTTTGTAGGATTTTTTAAAAAAATGGAAAAGTGGCATTGCTTTTACATTCACAATCCCAAGACTCTTGTTGAAGTAGCATTTCTATTTCCCCCGTTCTTTCAGTGAGGCTGACTTTGTACCTATTATTTCTCCATTCTGGCTGTATCTCCCCTGTGGGGTTGTTCAGTAAAGCCTGCTACCTCATTCTTTCAAGGGAGGAAAAGCGCACACGAATTGTCCTCCGGGTACAACACACAAAGCCAGGCGCCGCTGAGGGGATCAGAGAGCTCACACCGGCCCCACGGAGCGTGAGGGCAGCTCTGCTTCGCTATGACACCGATCCTTGAAGGCCAGAGTCTGGGGCCACAGAGACAGGGCAGCCTCGGAGGCCGCTCCTTCAGGTCTATAGTTTCAAAATGCCCCCGAGGCCCCTTGCAAGCAGATTCTCACCCACAGCAAGCATTTGGCACACAATGGGTCCCGCTGCTGTCCAACACATAGAAGTCTTTTGCTATTATTGTCTGGCATTTTTCAAATGCATGTTTATAGGACAATGAACTTCCTACAGACTGTCTACATACCATTATCTTTAAAAATATATTAAAAAATCCTTCATAAGAATTTTCTACAAAAGCTTCTATTTTAGGTAAGGGGTCATCAGATGTGTATTGTACAGTATACCAAGTTTTTCCAGATGCTTTTGAACCTCTCTCTCCATCTCCTAGGTTATGATTTTATTTGGTAGGTAATGGACAGACTTAACATTATTTTTAACCAGTCTGCTATTGATGGACATTTAGGTCATTTCTAACATTTTAATTCTGTACTGAATATCTTTGTTTATGTCATTTCATATATTAAAATACACCCTTATGAGCTGGGCGTGGTGGTGCATGCTTGTAATCCCAGTACTTGGGAAGCTGAGACTGGAGGATCTGGATTCTTGGCCAGCCTCAGCTATTTAGTGAGGCCCTCTGCAACTTAGAGAGATCCTGTTTCAAAATAAAGAATAAAAAAAGGACTGGGGGTGTAGCTAGGAGGTAGAGTGCCCCTGGGTCCAATCCCCAGTACCCCCCCCGTCCCCACACACATACACCCTTATGATAAATCAAGGTAAAAGTGCGTGTGTGTGTGTGTGTGTGTGTGTGTGTGTGTGTATTGCATTTCACAGACCTTTGTATTTCCCAAAGCATTTTAAAAACAGTATTACAAATAATATAGACAACCACATAAGACATACATATACTTCACAACTGTAAAACAAGCAGCGATAAAATATTACCAACACCTCTCAAAGCCTCCCTGAACCTCTACTCTTAGAAGTCCTGCGACCCTCCAAGAGCAACTACCTTCTCCAGGTGTGGTGGACCAGTAATCCTAGCACTTGGGAGGTTGAGAGACAGGAGGATGACAGGTTTGCGACCAGTCTCAGCAATTTAGCAGACTCTCAGTAACCTAGTGTAAGACCCTGTTTCGAAATAAAATAATAATAATAAAAAAAGCAACTACCTTTATTTTGTGACAATCATATAACTATCATAAATCTTTTCAGGGTGGGCTTGTCTAAGCCAGTTTCTTGACTTTATCTCTGTTCTCTCCTGCCTCTTATAAGGGGCAATGCAAAATAACCCGGGGGTGTTAAATGTGATGGTACTTACCACAGGGCCAGTCGCTGCTCAATTTCCTTGAGAAAATTGGTATGAAATTTGTGCAAAGGTTCGAAGTTCGGGAATATGAGGCTTCTCAGGGTCTCGGGCATGGAGTCCTCTTTGCTCACCGTGCTGTGGAACCACTGGAGATAGAAAGAGGAGAGCTCAGAGGTGTAAAGATGGAGCATGAGTGTCTGCAGGTCCTCAGGAGTCCTGCTGCAGCCGACGGGGACTGGGGGACACGGCTTTCCGAAAAGAGCTTCTGCCTTGCAGGAACATAACGGGGGGTCTAGGCCTCTTCCCTCATTCGACGGAGGAGCCTGCCCATCTCTCTATTACTGCATTCTAAGATGTGTTACCCAGGGACTGCTTACGGCAAGACAGATCTCATATATGTGCAACTACTTGGATCTGAGCCTCCATTGTGGCCACCAAGATAATCACTGATGACCTCGGAATGCCCTTGGCTTCCTCCCTTCAGGAACTGCTACCTCTGCCCTTTAGTCCAAATGTGGAGCAGGAATGTTGCAAATCCAGGGGACAGAGCCATCCCTGTGCACAGAGTCACTTGGACGGTCCAGGTGAGTGGGGACTGGATTCCACAATGTTTACAGAGCACCAGTCATGGGCCAAACACAGGCACGTCCCGGGAGATCAGGAACTCCACAGCTTCCATGTGCCTCCCGACTAGCTAGCGTTCCCCATGACTCCAGGGGTCAGAGACTCATCTGGGATGTCCTGATTTTGTTTCCAAGCCGGAACAGGACTGATTACAAGAATAAGGGGCAGGTTTCTGACAGGTTGTGCTGACAGGACTGAACTTATCATCTCAAATGAGGCTTCTGTTCAGTCTGAGGTCTCCCTTGAGCAAAGATGAGCCAGTTACATTTGACAACGGGCAAAGACACAAATGTTCTGGATCAGTGCACGCCGATAGCACACCGTTCCATTTTAATTTTCTGTCTAGGAATGTCCTTCCTTTGTGCTTAAAAAACCACAATTATAAACATTTTTATGGAGCAGATTTTAAATTAAGCATTTGATTTCTATAACCCAGGACGAAATCCTTCAGAGTCAGAGAATCTCACATTAGTTAGCTCCAGCTTCTTAGCTTGGATAAATCATGTAATTTAGTGCTTTCAGGGAAACCCCGTACTTACTGAGGTGATGACCTCAAGGTCCTTCAGATACGTTCGTTCTGTGGTGGATACTTCCTTAGCAATGAAATACGCCTTGTCGGTTGGGAATCTCTGCGAAGTCCATCAAAGAAACAAGACACAACAATCATTTTTGAATGGAAGTCCCAGAGAATGGGCTGGATTAAAGTGACATATGACTGACTCACTGTCTTTTGTTGGCCTGCATCAAGACTAAACAAACTCTTATTTATTCTCCTTTTTACATTAGGGGGAACTAGGATAAAAGGGTGGATTTCTGCAATGAGAATATGGTCTAGGGATGTCTCCTGCCATGTAAGTGTGGCCATCCACTAAAGGACTCGAATTAGCAGAGGGACAGAGTCATGCAGCCTTGGAGGAAACTAAGAAAGAGAAATGAGGGTCTTCTGTCCTGGTGTCGTGGGGTGGCAGTGTTGGTGTTCGTGAAATTCCATGACATGGAAGTTACGGCATTTGTGGGAATATCAAGGGTGGCTGAAGAGAAAGGGACATGGGCGCAGTCAGACGGTGACGCTATTGTGACTATCAGTCCAGTGGGCAGTAGCACCTCAGAGCAGGCTGACCATTGGGCTTCATTTCCTTTCTAATCAATAACTAAAAGGAAATCACTTTTTGCCTGCCATCTTGTTGACTTCCCATAAGAACCCACCTGATTGCACCTCTGGGTGTAGACACAAAAGTACTACAAGCAGAGACTAAGCAATATATGTATACCCATATTCACAAAAGCAAGAGGTGGAAATAACCTAACTGCTCAGTGACAGATGAATGGAGAAAAAATGTGGTACATCCATACAGTGGAATATTACTTGGCCTTAAAGAGGAAGGAAATTCAGATTCATGTATGTATGGATGAACCTTGAGGACATTATGCTGAGTGTAATAAGCCACTCACAAAAGGACAAATACTCTAGTAATCCACTTACATGAGGTTTCTAGACTAGTCAAACATAACAGAAATAGAATGGTGGTTGCCAGGGGATTGGGCAAAGGGATTATTGTTTAGTAGAAACACAGTTTTTGTTGGGGAAGATGAAAAAGTTCTGAAGGTGAATCGTGCTGATGGTTTTGTGACATTGAGAATGTACTCACACCACTGAATTGTACACTTCAAAGTGGTACATTTTCTGTTCTCTTTACTACAGTTATATCACCCATGCACACATGCAAGCGAGTTCCCGCCCGGCACCTTTCTCCGGCCCTCTTCCTCGTCGTCGGTCCTCGGGCCTGCCTGGTCATTCAGCAGCGGGCTGATCAAGGGTGAGGCCTGCTTGGTGTCGGGGCTCAGGTTGGGGGACAAGGTGACGTTGGTGGGGGCGGCTCCTCCCTGCGAGTTGATGGACAGCTCTGAAAGGTGAGGGCTACCAGTCAGGGAGCCTGTTTGGGGATGAGAAGTTTTAAAGAAAAACAAAAACAAAAACAAAAAGTAATTGCTTCTGGGACTGGATTTCTATTTACATCTTTTCACCTTTTTTAAACTCTAGAACCCTGGCTACCACATGGTGAACTGACTGCCCTCGTTATTTTCTAGTTTCTCCCCCTAAACTGTGACTACCTTCTTGGCAAAGATGCTAAAGTTTGCATAAACCAATGGAACCCCAGTTATGTCATTAAGCGTAAGACAGACAACTTTGCATAGATAACAATTAAAATAGCTTAAAAGCACAGTGTATCTGCAATTATATTCTCCTCTCTTGACTACTGCCTTTGCTTCTAAGAATTACTAAAAAAAAAAAAAAAAAGACACAGGATCTATATAACAGTGAAACATGGAGAAATGAGTAGAAAATAGAACTAAACTAACAAGCATCTAAAAGAGTGGCGTACTGAGGACACACTACGTCTCGGAACGATGGGTCACAGCTAACAGAAACGTCAAGCAACTACCTCCCGCTCTACAGAGAACAGAAGCAAGCTTGCTATACCTGGTGATGTCACTCCATGTCTGTTACTGTTTGGGACAGAAACACTAGCATCATATGACATGCAATGGTGGTCACTTAAAAATGCAAGCTGGAGGTCGTTACATTATCACGGTTCCTCTTTAGGAGTCAAAAGCAACAGTCAAATTAGTCCTTGAAAAAGGATACCATATTAAGTAATAGGAAAATGTATATATTACCCATTATAAGTCAGCCGAGGGAGATGACGTTTCCAGGACACTCTGCCAAGACAATCTTGCAAATATCTATACCTCGACCCCTTGGGGCTACATGGGGTGTTTCAAAATATACTTCTAACCTATTGGGCTTGACCTAACACATTTATAATTCTAATGCAGGATTAGTGTTAGAGCTAATATTAGACAAACCAAGTTAGCATTCTAAAGAATGACAACGTCCATGCTTTCTCCATTTTTTGGTACACAGTTTCAGGCTCACTGCGACTCAGCGTAGTTAAAGGTCTTCATGGGCAAGGTGAAGTGCAATTTTCTGGGAGTCCCCCGCCCCACCCCTGTTTTCCTGACATCTATTCTCTCCCTTGGGAGTCATTCATATTTTGAAATTACAAGACACAGCAGCCTGTGACGAAGCTGATGAAGTAAAGCATAGTGAATTTGATACCAGGAGGGATGAACTCTGGGGGAACCACTACGGGCCCCCCGATCCTGCCCCCAGGTTGACCAGTTAGCTGGGTCACCAACACAGGGGTGAAAAGCCACCGCACCAGGAAAAGAGCCAAGAGCAGATCTCCTGCTCACTGACAGTCAGTGATCCTTGAATGACAAGCTTAGAAAATGTGAGGAAAAGGTAGATTTAAGAAGTTCACATTTAAAAAAAAAAAAAAAAAGCACAACAAAACCTCACATTTTAAACAAACCGCAAGAAGTCCTGGTGTTAAGACAGATACCCAAACACCCCACACACCACCAGACCCAGCCAACCCCGGAGAAAAAGGCCAGAAATTGCTTCACAAATGTCAATTTTATTGACACTAGTGCACAACTGGATACAATAATTGTATTGAAACTTATCAAATAGAAATCGTGACAGCACATGATAAACTGCAATTGTTTTGAGATACTACACTATTCTCTGTTTTTTTTTTTTTTTTTTTTTTTTAAATCACAAAAAGGAAAATTGTTATCACTACAAATAGGAATTAGAAAAGAGATATCCCGGCAGTTTGTCTAGAGAGCAGAACATTCCATGCATTCGTGAGCGGCCGTGAATCGCTTCTGATTCGTCCACCAGGAAGGAGTCTGGCAAAGTGGGGCTTACCGTCAGCTCTCACGCTGCGTGTGAGACTGGGGGAGGCGGTTAGAAGCGAGAACATGCTGGGCCTTGGATTTGCGGTGACGTGGACCAGAAAAAGCCTTCACCTCATCATGGGAAGAGTTGGAGCAAGAATACAAAGTCGTTAGGAGGCTAGCGGGGAGGGGGAGCTGGCCGGGAGGAGACAGGAATCGTGGGGCCCTGGAGAGCACCCAGCAGCAGAGAGACAGCATCAGCCATGGGTCGGGGTGGAGTCAGGTGCACACATTCCAATACAGGCATTTCTGCCCCCCAGGGGTGGAATGCCGAAGCCCTTGCTGCATCCACCTGGGGACAGGCAGGAAGGCTAAGGCAGCAGGTTGGTACCAGGTGAGGGGCCGCCCTACCAAGATGGCAGGACATGCTTCAGAGGTGACAGGTTTGGAAGAACCCCCACTGCACCAGAATGGAATGCTGAAGGAGGACCTCAGGGTCACCTGCGTACCTAGGCAAAGTAGGGGACAGCTGGGATAAGCCTTGGGGTCCTGGGGTGAAAGTCTGCTGCATTTCACTCAGGGACCCAAAAGAGGCGGGTGACCCCCAGCTTTACACGTGTGACAGGCACACTTGGGGAATGACCTGATTAGGTCAAGCAATTTACTTTCCTGAGAGGAGTTAGTGTCAGCTGAGAGGGCCCAAGAAAGGAAGGTCAGTGGGGGGTATTTAAGCTGTAACCCCAGGAAGTCAATAAATACCAAATAGTCTAGAGAAGGCAGAGGTCTGACTCTCTGAAGTTCAACTCTCCAAATATGAGCTGGGTTCCTGTGAGAAGAGGCCTCCCGCCTTTCTCTCCTTGCAAGAGAAACTGCTCAAAGGCTTTGAAATTTTCTAGGTGACATATTAAAAAAAAAAAAAAATCACTCATGTACATCCAGCAATCAATGCAATGTGCCGAGAAGGGCAATTAGTAGAATTTGGCAGCGTGGTGAGTAATTAAAATTCCCTTTTGACTTTGAGCCAGAGGGTTGACAAGAGTCTGTGCAAACTGGTATCCACACAGGCCAGTTTTTTTTTTTTTTTTGCGGTACTGGGG